>VYZM01000575.1:0-20900 GCA_013398915.1 Dromas ardeola | reverse complement strand
CGAGGGTGGCCCCGCCGCCCCCCGCCTGGAAGTGGGCGGAGGGTGGGCGCGGGAGAGGGTGGCCGTGGGTCTGCGGGATCGCCCGGCTGCCGTGAAGCTGGGGGTGGCGGGGGTGGAATGTCGGACTTGCCCCCCTGACCGCCAAGTTAATTTCCGATGGTCAAAAAAAAGAGGAGAAGGGGAAAAAAATAATAATGATCAAAAAGTCCTTCCTGAATTTCTGAGGTTTCGAGGTCCCGCTCACAGCATTTCCCAAGCGGTGCGGGGGCAGTGGGTGTCATTCCCCTGGGGAGTGCACAGCAGCCGGCGGGCCGCTGAGGGGGCTCGCCGGGAGAGGTGGTCGGGCAGCACAGCTGACCCCGAGGGTGGCAAGAAGAGGATCAGCCCGCGGTAGCCCCCCTGGTCACCCAGGGCTGGCTGCGTGCCCTGCGAGGTGGGGAAGTCGGACCCGGGGCTGGCATTCACCGATTCGAATAAACGCTGCGTGCTTGTCTCTGAATGTATGTATAGCCAGGCACATATATGTGTGTGTGAATCCTACTGATTAGGTACCATTTAGGTTCTACATGTGAGTATGTGAAATTTCTTTTTAACGGTGGGTCTAGCAAAATAAGCACAAACCCCTAAAAATGTAGTCGCCTTTGTCAACGTTCACCCCGAAACTTCGCGCTAAACACAATAAACCCTTATTTGTGAGATCCTTTTGCAGTTGTTGGGCAAATTAATGTTACAGCGGTTCGGGGAGTAACGGAATATATCGGCGCGTTGGGCACCGGAGCCGTAAAACCAGAGCTCCTCAGGAATACGGCCATTCGGAGGGGCAAATTATTCTGGAAAGAGGTTGTCAACCTGCTCCCCCCGGGTGATTTGCTCGTACCGAGGGCGCCATCCTGCGTCGGCGAGCGGGGAGGGAGGGCGGCGAGCTCCCGGGGAGCGCAGGGAGCCAGCTCCTCCCTCCTTCCCTCTTCTTCCTCCCTCCTTCCCTTTTCTTCATCGTATGCCTGGGTGGGTAATTGCTGCTTGGGTGGGTATGTCTACTCGATTAAAACAAGTATTTCTACTGTTGAGATGAGTATTTTTCTTTATTACTATTCCAAACTTCCCGTTTCTGCAGCAGATTAATAGACAAGATGATCGTTTATAAAGCTTATACAGGATAAAGCACAGTCACCGAGCAAGCTCTGTGGCAGATGCAGCCAGGTGTACCTTAGCCACATCATCTGTCTCCATGGACAGGCTCTGTGACAGGTTCTGCTCAACCTTTTCTGCAAACTCGGCGGTATATAAGGAGAACTGGGAGAGTCTATCCATTTGAAAGGACAGATTGTGGAGAGTTTTTTCCCCATTCTGCATCAGGACCAAAAATAACCTTTTGAACCAACCAGCACGTAGCCAATTGCCTCATCTCTATGGTATCCTCATGGGATTTGTGAGACCTGCCTTCAAATCAGACCTTGCCCGAATGAGACTCGGGAATGCTCACGTTGCTGTCTGACGGCTGGACTGGGGACTATTCTGGTGTGGAAGACTGGCCTTTCCACGGCTGGAGCTGCTCCACTGTGTATAACTGATTGAATACTCATCAAGCTAAAAAGAAAGACAGCTTATCGCCGTCTGGTTAGGGCCCTCACATGGGTTCAACTCCCTGCTCTAAATCAAGCAAAGGCATATGGGCTCTGCAAAACCCTGAGCCGCTTGCTCAGACCAACAAGTTATTTATTCCCAGTCCCAGACAACTACATCTTCTTGCCTACACCCGCTGCTGGCACTGAGAAAGGGTTTACAATAGCAATTTTGTGAAAACTGGTATATTACAGGAAAAGCTTTGCTCCGGTTGAAAAAGTCCTGACCATCTGTGACTAGAATTTCTGACAGAATTCCCAATATAGTTTGACTTACCTCTTTTGCTTTATTGCATAAAATCATTTTTCAGAGTGAACCTTATTCAGGTAAAAATAGTGAGCTTATTTGGTGACTTTTATTTTTGTTTCATCAGCACAAACAATATCTACATATGTTTTTTATGATCTAGAACTTTTTAAGAAAGGAACTTGCATGGGAAGTAGCATGCAGATGCTTAGCATAAACGTTTCTTTGCTATGAGTAGAAGTCTTTGTAGCAGGGATAGGAATACTACCGTGAATTCTGGTAATATGTATAAGCCATTTGGGCAACTGTGTCTCAGAAGCTCTGGGCAGGATTATACATTTGGTGAGTACAGAGTATATTACTCCATGTCCTAGCCAGTTTGTTAGTCTTTGCTGACCCTGGAAGTAGCTAGCTAAAACACTCTAAACTTCAGGCCTTTGAATCTTTTAGTATGTCAGTCAACAACCGCTAAGGTTGGTAAGTACACTTTTTGTTTAAATAACAAAATTTAACATTGCTAAATATATTTAGAGGTATTTGGGGTTGATTCCAGGAGCCTTATGTTTAACTGAAATAAATATAGAAGAGAAAGCTACAAGACTTTGGTGAGAAGGACATTTCTGTAAGATGAAATTCTTGTTACCTGTACATTTAGATGGACATGCTTGAAAGGAATGGATTTTTTCCAGTTTTTGTTTTTTTTTTTTTTTTAAAAAGTATTTTTTTCCAGGATATATTTTCCCCTGGATAATAACCTATCATATTGAGAAATATCCCAGCAGTGTCTGGGGAGAGAATAATAATTTTTAAAAACTAAATATAAAATTATGTTATAAATTACACAAATACACTTGTTAAAATACTTTGGCTGACAATATAGTTGAAAAAAATAATACATTATAACCTTGCATTTGTATGTGCTGTAAGTTCTATGCTTTGTATGTGCTTATAGGGAGAAAAGCTTGTGATGTCATAAGGGCTTCATTTTTTGTCCTTTGAACTAAAGGATTCTAGGGGTGCTTGAAGGTAATGGTGCTATTGAGATCCAGTATCTTTCACTGACAGTTTCCTTGTAAATAGCCTGAATTCCGATTGCTTACAATTCTCATCTCCCCTTGCAGGAAGAGATCTAAAAACACTTCTAGAAATGACCCTGGGCCATGTGTTCAGCCTAATACCAACCACTTGCCATCAGAAGTAGAAGCTATTGTGCCTGCCACATTGTACTCCAGGGAGAGAATGCATATCAAAGTGTACCTGCAATTGGAAAATGCACCCATTTTGAGTTGAGCTGTCCTTGATGGCCCTCTAAAACAAAACTCACAGCAATGCATTTGGCTTCAAGTATGGCTTTGAAGCTACTTCTGCCCAGCAATGTGGATATTGCCAAGAATGTCTTCATTTAAGTAGGGAGAGCCTTACCAAAGGCCGTATTTTAGACCATCCTTTTCCAGGATGCAGCTGTGTGTGTTATGCTGATGCAGGGCTTATCAGCCTCCTTATCACTCAAGCCTCCTTGTTTCTGCAAGACCCTATGAACTTGGCCAACTCAGTTATTTTAATATAAGATTTTGAAACCAAACTTGAAAACTTAATGTCAGTTTGACATCCTCCAGCATGTCCTGGCCAGTTTCCTTCTTGGTGGAACACAGATGAGGCAGGGTAGAGGGAAGACCAGAGAATATGAATGTGGTGAGGGTAACGCTCAGAGCTTGCTCAAAATGTAGGAGAGGTGGACAGTGGGAGGGGTGAAATTAAATATCTCTCCAGCAAACCTGAGATGAGGACACTTAGACTACTCAAGCTAATTAGGCAATCCCTATAGCAGAGTGGATGTTGGCCTCAAATTTTGCGGGCAAATAAGGTGGAACTGATCCTGTCCTCATTAATATTAAAGTAGAAAGCATAGAAAAAACTAATAAAGTTCCACACAAGAACGGGAACAGTAGTAAGCAGAAAAAAAGAGGTAACTCAGATGAGGGAGTTGCTTTATTTCAAAGAGTATTTTTTCCGGCTTTGTCTATTTCCAGATTTCCAAGTCAAGACATAGATACCAGAAAGAAGATTAAGTCAGTAGGCATAACAGTTTGTTTAAAGGGAGCATTTTCCAGCTATATGCATTATAGTTTTTCTGTGTATTCTTGTTTTGTTATTTTCCTATTTCCAGAGAAAGTTGTTCATAAGATCTGAACAATCTGTAAGTCTTACGGAGAACAAAGCTGAGACAAATGGTACAATATGTGGAAAATGTGTACGGAAAATCTCGATGGAAAAATTTGGCAAACAGTGTTCCTCAAAGGTTAGTGTACACAGAAACATATAAAAGCTATGCAGAAAATCTTAGCAAATGCGTAAGAATTCAGTTATTTTGATCTTAGAATGAAAAATATGGAATTAACTCACAAGAAGATTTGGCTATTACCATGCAGAGCAGCACTGCAGCATTTTGCAGTCTGGAACTCAGCTCTAGGAATGACACTCCCAGTGCAGAATTAGGCATCTGAGCCTCAGGTGCCTGAGTGACCTGTTTAGTTTCTGAGTTGCAGGAGAATTACGGTAGTCGTACTGATGAGCATCACAGACTGTTCATTTAGCATCTGCTGAACTATGTGGTGATTCCCCTTTTCTTTGTGTGCTTTATATAAAAGCATGAACACATACACTAATGTCAGAGATTGTAAAATTGGATCGTGAAATGAGCACAGATCTATTTTGAATGGAAAGAATTGGACTTTCCTTTCCATATTCCTGGACTGTATAGCTGGAAAAGATTTATTAAAGACTCTAGAGCATACGGTGCGTACTGCTTTGGACACAAATCACAACTTTGTCTAATTTAGATGGTTTTCTGGCATTCTTTCTACCACAGTGTCTTGCAACAGTTTATAAATGGAATTACCTTTAATAAAAGCTGTTAAGCCAATGGTTTGAAGAAGAATTGGAAAAAAAAATACAATGCCCTTGTAACTTTTGGGTATTCCTCCAAAATGCAAAGACTTATTGTGAATGCAGTAAGGTGTTATGTGAATGTGGTTAGTCAATACATTTCTTTCCTCACAAGTAACTCCGTTTTCTTACAGGATTATCACAGCACTAACAACTCCTTGTTTAGGGAAGACAGTGTTCTGCTTTGAAGGCATTTATTAGGGCCCCTTTAAAAAGTCCAGCATTTCCCTTTTCCAATTTATTTAGGATTGGCTGGTTTTGTGTGAAGATGGTTTGTGCAGCAGTAAGGGCCCTGACCCTCGTATATGTCCCTAACCTGGCACTGGTTAGACACTGGAAACTAGAGAGTAGAAAGGGGAACTGCCATATATGCTTGCCCTGTGCTTTGCCCCGTTAACCCTAGTTATCCCCTTGTAGCCACTCTTGGAGACAAAATCCAGGGTCAGATGAATCTTTTGGTATGACCCAGCAGCTGTTTTTATGTTAAGAGCAGTCTTCATCTTCTTCAGTACAAATTTTAAGTGGCTTAACTCAAAAGCACTTCCCACTAGTTTCCACTGCAACCCACTGGCATTCACATGCATCCACGAGAGTCCACTATGCTGTTGGATTTCACACTGAGGCAGCTCAGGAGCATCCACACATTGCATTTAGCTGCTCTGCTGTGAGTGAGAGCAGTGATCTCCCATGAGAGAACAGTAATGAAAAGAAGTCCCAGAAAAGAACAGTTACTCCTTCCCTGGTAATGACCGCAGCTATTTGTCAAGTGAACCTCTCAAAGCCCTCTGCCACTTGTACAAAGCCTGGGAGCAATAGTAAATACCATAATGGTTGAAATTTATGTAACACTTTCACAGGACTTAGTCCTATGAATCTTCTGTTATTCCATAAATATTCTTGAAATACATTCAGTCTTGCATATATTTTTGTTTATTATTTGTTAAAAGGGTACTGTTAAAGTCTAAAGATAAAACTGAAATAAAGGACTTTCAATAAAAGATCAAAGGTCACAACATAAGTTTCCAACATCAAAAATGTCTTTTTCACATTTTACTGAAAACTCAGCTGTGCATTAAAATCACAAACAACTTTTTGTTTCTAAGGAGTCAAAAGATTACATTTCTTAGTTACAGGCCTATATTCTGGGCACAATCTGTGAGTTGAAATATGAACTGGGTTTAGCTTACTTCTGTTCCTGCTATAGCCATTAAGTGATCATTTGCATCAATAGGCAAGTTACACTGGAAAAGGGTAAGATTCAACTTTTCTCAAAAACTTTCATGATAGTTAATATTGCGGTTCAGCAGACTTGCACCGTATATGCTAGCAGTTTTGCATTCTAACATGTAATAACCATAAAACCATCCAGGCATATGGAGATGATGGTGTGTGGCTGTTCACAGATGTTTGAGGGCAAAGGAGGAGGGAAAAGCAACTTGTTCCTGTGTTTTTACTTACATGGTGAGCCAAGATCAAAAGAGGCCTCATCCTCCATGTAGTCATTGCTGGAAACTGATAGAAACTCAAGCTCATTCTAGCAGCAACCTTCTGAGCTCCTGAAGACTAACTTCTCCTAACTTCAGTTTTTCTTTTAAATAAAAAGAAACACAGCACACCACTCTGTATTCCCACCGTGCCTGAAACTCAATTAGTGGTAATAACTTCTACGTATTATTTTTGTAAACTTTGTAATTAATAGTATATCAAGAGGATTTGTCAGCCAAAATAAAAAGTACTCAAAGTAAATGGAGTAACATCTAAAGAAACATACAGGCTTGCAAAAAATGCTGGACATTTATTTTTAGCTCATTACATCCAAAATTGCAGCCATCTATAAATCTACACAATTTCATCCACAGATCAGGTTATCTGGCAATAAATAGGGTAAGCTCCTGTATAAATTATTGCATGAAGAGTTTTCTGCATATATTTAATTATAAACAAAGCACAACTCTTCCAGTACTGCCAGCCTGCATAGAGTTTGCCTAACGATAAGTACCTACACCCACCTGTATTTAACAGTGTATTTACAAGGGCGGTCAGGTACACACATAAGGAGTACAAAGACAGACAGAGATATCCCACCCGCAAGTGTGTATCTATGGTGAATTTTTTCTGCTGTCTTTAAAAAAGGGCTTAAATGTTTGCCTGTTTCCTAAGCCAGTTAATGCTCATCCTGACTAGTGCAGAAACTGAAAGTTTAGTTTTGCATTTTACCAGGTATGGCTGGTTTTTGCTAAGAGATCAAATGGGACTACAAGGGACCTAGGTGTAATTAAGCATTAATTACTTCAAAATTCAAGGATCTGCGTAACTCAAATAGCTTAAATTTTTGCAACATCACACCTTCATTTCAGCTGGTACAAATTTTAAGTCAGGCCGAAGTACATTTTAGTAATTATGAAAATGAGGTATTTTACAGCTACTTCCACCACTGCAAGACAGCTTATTCCCCTAGCCCAGGCTCATTCCTCTTCTAAAGTACTGTGAATTTTATGCATCACCTGTGGGTGTAGCCTGTCGTTTCTATTTAAAGTCTAGACACAGAGCATTTTTATTTCTCGTTTTCGAATAGCTGTCCCCGGGCCATTCTCTTTCTCTGTCCCCAGATACAATGTCTGACTTTCAGAGGTGAGAAGCAGAATTGGGATTCTCTCTGAATAGGCTTGGGGGAGGGTGCAGGGGTAACCTTTGCTCTTGTTCTGCCCCAGATTTTCGGCTTTGCACATGAATGGATACTCTTCTATTGCAGTCTTTCTTTTGGGGGATGAAACAAATTAACTGCGAAAGAATACCAGGGAATTCACTTTGTGCGCTTTCTCTGCAAAGGTTTTTTTTCTGGCACTCCATGGAAAAAAGAAATTCAGAAGCTTGAAATGCCTGATGCAAAACTTTCAGAATAGCCAGGGCAGCCCAGCATTCCTCACGCACTGCTCTACAGTAAAACAGAAATCTCTTACCAGCTACGTGGTTTCTTACCAAAGATGGACTGTAAAATACATTACCATGATTCTTCTGAAGTCCAATTGTAGTTTTGAAGGTAAAAAGTTTTGTGCTTGTTTGTTTAATCACTGCTTTCTAACTCAGGAGGACAGAGACTAGGTGCTTTTTCATTTACAGTTCAAAAATTTGGGGAATTTAATTAAATATGATATGCAGAAAAGGATTTTTTCATCTTGAGAACAGAACTTTGGGTGACAAAATGCCCACACTCTCTATAAAGTATGATTAGATAGTACAACATTTTCTAAAAAAAACTCATTATGCTTGTGCTACTAAACATGACATATGTCGTTGTAAACGTGCCTGGGTGGACACATTGCAACCAAAGTGTCTTCTGTCCCTTGCTAACATTTAGGCCTTTAAGCATCTCAGAAGTTCTTCCAATTGTTTCATGTATGTATTTTATGTGGAACACAGCATATTGAGTTCATATAACTCAATATGAAAAAGCTGTAGAAAGAGATGAGCATCACTACTTTTTGTGTTTTCTCAGTTATGAAGCACTGAAGTATGTAATATATACTTACTGAATCTTACAATGTTTCCAGGTGAGACAGTGGCACCGTGATCAACAATAATGAATGCTGTGCTTTGCCCATTGACCACGAACTACCATCATCAGTGGGATTAACAATACATCAGGGCTATCTTAATTCTGTCTCCCCCTCTGATCCTGTTCAAGGAGAAAGTGAATTCTTCCCCTGGCCTCTGAGATGCATTAAGAATATTAATGGTCAATATGCGCAATATTAATGGTAAGTGTGTGCAATCCAGTGGTCATTCCTTCAGCTTATTAAACAACTTTTCACAAATGAGAAACAGTTTACTGTGTATTAGTTGGCAAGGTCACACAGGATTAGTGACTTCAATGTATATTAAAAAATTTAAACTATTTTATTCATCTCTATTTATATAGATTTAAATATAGATCTGTTTCATAAAACAAAATGTATGTATAAATGTAAAACATGCTGGTATTGGGATGGTGGGCAGGGCTACTATTTCAATTAATTCTTTATAATTTCCATAAAATAGTTCTTTGCTATTAAAAAATACCAAACTGATCTTGTCTTAAGGTTAGAGTACGGTATTTAAATTCAGAGTCCTAGCCTTTCTCATCTTTGTTTTTTAATAAGCATTTCCTGAAACATTCAGATGGCCTGAGAGTAGTGAATTTATAAGCACCATAGATTTACAATTAAGAAGTCCTTACAGCTGAGAATGGGGAAAGGGCTCTCCTGTTGCTGACTGTCTGGTTTACATTCAGCTTTTCAAACAGGTGTACAGGCCCTTGCAGAAAGCAGTTCCACTTTTGAGGCTGAATAAAAATAGTCTAGATTACCCAAATAACTTTTTTTTTAAACACAGTCAGATTTAACTTGGACTAATTAACTGTATAGTTAGAAGGTAATTTGTATTATTAACAAACACTGCTTTTTACCCTTTGGGAAAAATAAAAATAATTAAAAGGAATATCCTTTTTAAAATACAGTTTATTTTGGATGTACTTCTTATCCATCTTTTTTCCTGTTATTTTACTAAAATAAGCATATTTAACTGTTTTTTCATAATACTGGTAACAAGATCAGAATCTCCCTACAAATATTACAGCTCTGTCAGAGTAGGTAATTTGTATTTCCCTACTTCACACTTGGTCATCAGGCAATCGTCCCACATCAGGCAGCATAATACTTTAAAACCCTGAGCTATAGAGTCGTAGACTGGCCAGCTGGAAGCAAAATAGGTTTCCCCTTACCCATTGCCAATGTGCTGAACTCAACCAATTCCCTGAAGAAAAATGACTATATACTTGGCATACGACAGCTACTAAATTTGAATTCCTCCCACCCCTACATACTAAGCTTTCTATCTGGTTCAACACTGAACCTATGATTTGGCCAGCCTGGATTCAGAAAGGGATCTTAGCCATCAATAAATTTACTGAAAGTGATGCTTTGCTTTCCTTTCCTTCTAAAAGGAAGTTCCAGTGAGATGGAAAAAGTGGCAGATATAGCCAACCTAACATGCCATCAACATGCATTTTGGCTCTGTTACCTGCGCCTGTCCACATCCGATTGCACTGCTTCATTTCTCTCATGAATTGCTGTTGTCTGTAGCAATGTGCATGTTTAACCAGCAAATCTGAACTGAATGCAGATTTTCTAGAAAGGAATGGAAAACAGCCTGAATAGTCACTTTCACTTAATGAAATCAAATTTTATTTAGGGTTCTGAACTGCTCCCAGGACTACATAATAGTCATCAAACATCATACGGAAGCATCACTGTATCCCTCTGTTGTGATTGTTTAAAATAAGTGCCATTAAAGTGAACAAATGTTGGCTGTGTGACTCGGCAAATATTTATTTAACCCACGTGTTTATGAGTTCTCTGATGTCTACTTATTCCATGGAAAACTTAATTGCAGAATTATCACATTTATCTCAATTTATATTGTTATAAACTAGCCATGTGTGTTGTAAGCCTGATGGATACTGGATAGGAGATGAATAAATATCAAAAACTTTGGCTTAATAGATCAATACTAAAATGCAACTATTATAGAAGCAGAAGCATGATTCTCTGATTTTGTAAACAATGAACTCAAGGTAGTTTTTTTTGGCTTCAATGAAAGCAGGACTGGCTTCTTTGTTTTTACTAATCTGATTTTGAAACATAGCACTCTGTAACTGTCTCCAGTTTCCATTAATCCTACAAACCCTTTTTATGTAAAAGCAAGATGGAATGACTCATTAAAATATCTTGTAGACAACCTTGGTATGTATACTAACATTGAGATGAATGTATACTAACTTGACAGAAAAAGAAAATTATTGTCAGATGTTCAGAATCCTTATGCATGTCTTGGAAATTAAATAGAAAATAAAGAGATATTTTTCCACTGTGTTTTTAGACTGAGAACTTTGGGGGTTTTTTTATTAAGTCAGAGTCAATATTACTCGCAATTTTTCTTTAATAAAATAATTGTTTAGCAGAAAAGAGTCTTTATCCAAGCCAAATATTTTCAGGTTGCACTGCCTCCACTGCTGTTTCATTCCTCTCCAATACACCCTTTGTGTTTGGAGCCATAAAGACTCCCCAGCTCCGGGCTTATCCACCTATGATCAAATCTTTGGGCTTATATCCACCTGGGATTTGTCCCTTACAATGGTCACAGTTTTCATCCCCTTTCTTTGGTTTTAAGAGTTTAGGAATAGTGATGCTGAAGTTGAGAAGGAAGCAGTTTATCTGATTTTAAAAAATTGCACAACTTCACATTCAACAATGTGACAAAATACAATCTTCTGTTAAACTTCTGTACATCCAGAGGACTTAGCTGGCTTGTGAGAGACCCAGTCTCATCACCCTGCTTCAAATAAGTCAATATTATTTAGAGTAATTGGAATTGCTTTAACTGGTAAATTGGTTTGTTGTCCTGGCATTCAATAACACAAATCAAGTTTCTCACCTTTGCTTTGCTGTAAGGTTTTACACATCCTATCTAGGACTCCTCTAGGAGTTACTAAGAGATTGGGGGGTGGTTCTTTGTCTTTTTTTTTTTGGCCTTTGTAGAGCTGAAAAACCTTTCCATAAAAAGGATACAACAGGCTATAGTCTATGGCCTGGATTTTAACTTCCATAAAACTGGAAAAAAAAAAAGGTCCTTATTGGTTCCATCTACAGTGGAGTATAACTGTTACAAGGAGCGAAAAAAAGCCGATGACATGGCACACCTTACATTGAAAGGTTTCCAACTATTCCATCACTACATTTGCAGAAACTTGTTCTGAATTCAACTGTTCGAAAGTTTTCTCTTTTCCAGTTTTGTTACTTTACATAAAGCTTAAGAGAGGGAGTACAATTTGGACTACGCTCCTATAAATTGATCTGCCAGGACTGAAGAATGTCAGCAATCAGCAAGCAAAGTACAAAACCTTTGTAAAGAAAAGATGCTCCCTTTCAAACTCTTAACTTGTAATGGTTTGTGGTTTTTTTAAATAAGTAAGGATAGGTAACAGTATTAAATAAATAGCAAATGGAAATATAGTGCCTAGAATGTACTTCATCTTTTGTACCTGGTCTTTGATCCACAGTTTTCCTGGTATACGAAGTGTAATGGAAGCTCTAGACATTCAATATGCTTAAAAATATGGTCACTTAGGCTACAGACTAAATACAGAGCTAAGTGTGCAGCAGCGATTTATAAATGCTGTTTGCCAACCTCTTCCAACAAAATGTTATTTGGTTTTGCAATTGCAACTCCTTTTTCCACCTTCACAGTTTTGTGTGTGGCAGAGTTTGCCTCATACCAAAATCTGTTGTTGAGATAATTATGTCCTTTTCTGATGGAAATAAATTCTTATGTTCTGGTAACAAAGGACTGGAAACCCAGTAAAAGCTACGACTTGGATCCCTATGGCCCCTTCACACAATCTTTTTTTAAAATCCTTTCACTATCAGTGGCTTGACATCAAGCAGTAGGCTTGTAGGAAGGAAAGCATAACAGAGTCTGAGGACACCTAGAAGAGAGGTCCACAGCTTTCTTCTGTGGGAATAATTTTTGTAGTATTTTAGCATTTTCCATCTGGCCCTGGCATGCAGGTTCACTCACACCACTTTCAGACTTCCCTTGTGGGGTTGAGATTCCTGCCCCTGTGCAGATACGAGACTGCCAGGGTCAGTTGTCCTTCATCTTTTTTCCATGTTGATATAGGAACCCAAGGTAGATTTTTTTCTGTCTAATACTAAATATCTTCTGGTCTATCAATTTCATATGCGAATCTTCTGATAAGTGTTCCACAGAAGATGGGAGAAGGACAGCTGAATGATTCACAGAGATAACCAAAGTATCTGCATCTCTCGCCATCCACAACTCCTCTTTGTCACTTTATCAGCTCAGGTGTGCACCCCTCACAGAGAGTTTGATATCTGTGCTGATGACTTGCTTCTCTGGAGCCAGCACCAAGTGGCAGATGAATACCCTGAAATCTTCCCAGGAGATTTTGGTGTGGTGTCTGGATCAAAAATTTTGCAGACTTTGTAGTTGCATGGAATGCAACTGTTTGTTCCTCCATAAGGAGACTTACCAGTTCTTCTGGGTTTCCTGGAAGCTGGAAATGGAAGGGGGATGCATCTACCCTTCTCTGAGAGTAGATATCTCCTTGTTTTTTGCAGCAGCATCCTGATCAGATGATGGTTGGGTGCCCAGAAGAAGAAGGCTCCTGAAGACCCAAGATGATTCTGAGTAGCTGATGGTCTGTTACACGGCTGACACTTTTTCCACTGGTTAAGACATGACAGAATGAGCTGCTGGAGGACAATGTTCTTCTCATATACCTTCTAATGTGTTGGGAAGGATCTAGACTTTTCTGGGTTTATTTTTCAGATCAGGGCTTTTCCTTCTAACATGATTCAGTGCAATTCTACGAATTTTCTTTCACAGTTTTACAACATAATGAAATATGTACTAATAATCCCGTGTTTATAGGGAAATATTTTGAAAAGTCTAAAAAAAGAAAAGCATGTCCTGAACTGAGAAATTTTCATAATGTGAATGAAGAGAAACTGCAGGCAGTGCCCTGGTCACAAAGCAGCTAAAACTCTGCATCTGGTAACCTTCTTGATGGGAAAGGAACCATTTTTTCCCCTTAGGTTCTTCTGGATACTTCTGTAAGAAAAAAAGATGCATCCCTCAGAATTGCCTCAGAAACCAAATGAAAATATTTTTTGAATGCATTAGCTTTGAAGGGAAAATCTTCAGAGAAAGCCATGCCACAAAGCAAGCAACTGGATAGAGGCTCAGAGCCAAAGATAGGTCTGTTTTGAGTTACAACAGAGTTAGGGAACACACCGTTGCGAATACTGCTTGACCTAGAACGTACTGATTTTGGAAGGAGAAACGGGAGAAGAAAGGAAATAGAAAGAAATACAAAAACAAAATATAATGAAAACTCAAAATGTATACGGAGGAAAATGAAAAAAGAAATAGATACAAAATCTCTCAAGAAAATCTATCGTATGATAGATTTTAATGGTGTGAACACGATAGAAGGAAAAGAAGAAATGTCACTTTTTTTCAAAATAAAATGGTAATTCTTACTCTAGAATTACTCCACGTGCAATACATGGACTGAGATTTTAACACCATGGCATGTAACATAACAACTTTTTTTTAAGTTCTTTTAGGCTACTAAAGGCTACATTAGTGCTTCATATACTGAGTAGTATATAAAAACAGTAGCATGCTATTTGTGCTTCATTATGTATCACTATGCCAAAACAGGAAACCAACTTTCACATCTTGTCTTACCCTTTGATTATCAAATGTTTTGAAAGGCATAGTAATTATAAACAAAAAAATTTCTATTGTAATATCTAGGTGCTGTATAGAATATTAATAAACGATTGTGATGATTACTTACTGCTTAAGTTTAATTGAAACACACTATTAATGAACAACGAAATTCTGAACACTGTTACTATTGTCAGTAAAAGCATGCGAAGGATTACCTTAACCATGCAAAAAGCAGGTATAAATCTTTTAAATAAAGCATTTTCATGGGAAAATTTAGCACTCTAATTGATATACTAAAATATTCCATTTTGTCTGATTCAGACTGATTTGTTGCTGATGGGCAATTGTGTAGTTTGCTAGTAATTTGCGAAACATACATGTCTGATAATGTTTTTTCACATAGGCCTGATCCCTGCTATACATATGCATGTTTATTGGAAAATTACATACTAATATTACTTCAATATTATTTACTTCTTAAATTGAGTTCCGAACTGCTACTACAAATTAGATGTTTGGAGGTGAAGCACATCAACTTTGGTTTGATTGTTTCAGTCTCTAATTTTTCTAGGTACTTCAGCTTTTTAAAATTGGCACTGGGTTTTTGTCCCTTGCAGAATTATGTGCATGTTTACTACCTTCCAGATTGCGTTTTTGAATAGTAGCAGCTGGAAAACAACCTTGCTAAATGTTGGAAAGATAACTTAGTTCAACAGTCATGACAGCGCTTCTTTGTAAACACTGATGCTGCAGTAACCCAGAGGGACAGTTTCATCTGTGGTGTAGCCCCACAGACGGTCCTACCTCTAGTGGAAAAGAACTGGAGCAGGAATTGAGTTGGCTGAGTGAAATAACTCTCTCTTGATTTAAGGTGAAGATTTATGCCTAACTCCTGATAGTTCTATATAGAGTCAGCTGATTTGTTTTAGGATGTTTCTGGCATGGTACGGGGGACTTCTCACTGTAAGTGCTCTTCTTAACACACATCCTAGTGGGGCTCTGTCTGTCCTCTGCCAATTTCATTTGGTTTATGTGACTCTTGGCTCTCTAAAAAAGTGCTGCTTCTCTTGCAGAAATTCACAGTTGATGTAGAGATGTAATACTTCATAAAATTAGTATCTGTGTTACATTATAAAATTTGAATGCTGCTGCAGCTACACTTTTCTTGACGTAGAACAGTCACTGTTTGACTAACCCAGTCAAGACACAGTTGTTATTCTCAGCTTCAGTGTACATGAACTGTAACCCATATGTGAAAGCTTTCTTTCTGAGTTAATCCTCTCAAAGTTAGTAGTCCAGAGATTTGCAAATGTTTTTTAAATTCAGCTTTGTTGTTACTGCCCACGTCAGTCCTAGCTGTAGGAGGAAAGTTACATTTGAATTAGTGTGTTGCTCTTAGCAGAATTCTGCTGAGACTCTCACGTATGCAGTTACGGTATTATTTTTATACTTTTGCCAGTTCTTCAATATTTCGTCTTCCCAAATAATAGACTGTGTGCAACACTGCCAGAATCCTGTCGTTTACAAGGGACTTCAATCAGGTTACACTCTTTTTGTCAAGCTTGCGCACAGTCAGTCAAAGAAGTAATTGACTGCGCAGCCTTAGCCTTCGTATGCAAACAGCATCCAAACCAAGCTCCTGTTTGCAGTCAGGGGCTGCCCTGCAAAGTTAGAGCCATCTGGGAACTACCTGCTAAAGTCTAGTTGAATTTTTAATTTGGAAAAAAGCATGTAGGAGGACTATTCTGAACAGACTGACTAACTTTAAATTCAGCTCAGTTGAACACTTTCGCCTTTCCATGATGAAACACAGATCGGCTCCCCTTCTATTAGGCAGCTTCATTCACATTGATCTCAGGCTTTGGCTTCTTCTCTTAAATACAACAAACTAATTATCTAGTTTTCCAGTGTTGCAGTTCAGTGTTGTAGGACTATAATCAACACGTTCCTGTATCTAATCAAAATACAACATCAATGCAATGACTTTCACAAAACAAAACCCTCTAATAGTGAAATAGACACAAGTCCAAAAAGAAATGATACTGAAATAAAAGCATGCTGCACATTTAAATAAAAACCTAGATGCAACTGCATCAGGTTATGCATGCACAGTAAGATAACGCTTGCTCTTTGGCAACATTTGTTAATATAAACTAATAATTTAACCATAAGATCTTTACAGTCAGTGCAAATAGACATAAAATGGAACAGTTCTGTTAAATAAAAGCAAAAGAAGTACCAAAGATGAACTATTATAAGATATATTGATTTTAAACACTGTAATTTGTTTCTGTGGAAAAATTAGTGTTCTGGCAAAGGTGTCTCTAGATCATGACACCAAGAATAATGGCTTGCCTCATCACCAATCAAAGTTCTGCAGCGTTCTATTAAACAAAATAAAAACGCTTTATAATATTAAGGAAAATTGAGCAACTGATTGTTGGGGAAATTATTTATTATATATGGTAAAGGACTGGTTATTTATCAAGTAAACTGCAACATTAATCTAGTTGAATTTGTATTTTAAGTCTTTCTGCCTGAAACAATCTTGAACAACTCATTTAAATGCAACGTAAATTACAATTAGGATAAGAATACCACCAAAATTACATTTGTCTTGGCTAACTATAATCCAAAAGCTCATTTGGAAACACCTGCAAGTAGCATTTGTTGCCAAATAGAGAAGGCAAGATTATGTTTCATTTGACACAATAAATTTTCTTAAGTACAGAATTTAAAATGTGTGCAGAACAAAGAACTTCTTGTAACCGTGGCTGATTATAATTACAAGTAGTTCAGCACTGCTGAGGTACCTTGGAATGCTCATTGTTTAACCTGGAAACAATCTGAACTAAAACATAGCGTTAGTATTGTCTGAGAATATGCACAAAAAAAAGTGTCTTGCTGGCTTAATCACTAGAATTTCACCTTTGGGAATAAGTAAAAGAATTATGATCATAAAGTTGTTATGCTAAAACAGCTTGAAGCAAAATAAATAAATAAGCAAATAAAATAAAAATCCAACAAGAAAGAACCCAGCAGATCAAATCCAGTAAACCAAACCAGAACACTGAAAAAAAATAGCTTTCTCTCAGAAAGTACATGGATTAGGTATCTTTTGTGAATAAATAACTCATGAAGGATGAATTGCAGACTTAAAGTAAACAGGTGCAAGGAGGCAATACCTTCCCAGACACCTTTATATGCTGTTTATTGGACTTTTCCTTTTTTTAAAAAAGAAAAAGCTTAAAATATAAGATAAGATAATTTAGTGCTGATACTACACAGCATTCAAGGTTTCAAGATAGACTCGTTTTTCCAAGGTTATATGCCTGTAACTAGCCATAGCAGTCTTCATTAGCATCACCTGTTTTCTCTTAAAAACACAAACAAAAGGCTTACGTGTATTTCTGCCAAAACTTTATATCCGGAAACTTTTATGCCAGTCTTTCAAAATCACGATTCTTTTATCTGCGGCAAAATCCAGACAAATACAACAGTTAATTTTAATGCCACCGTAAAAGTTGAAAAACTATCTGCAGAACAATTTAGTTAATTCGCTAGGAAATGACATCAGTAAGTTTGTACCAATCAATAACAAGCATTTGCAGAGCTGAGTTTTTGAGGCCAGACATGGTCTGCACTTCCTTGTAACCTTGTAATACTACCTGGTACAAGGTATTCATGTTGCTAGATCAATCTCCTCACAATACGAAGTCTGCTGTACCTAATATTCTGACGAGTGAGAAGATGCTGTTTGCACAGTCCAGAAGAATCATTACTGTAGAATGAGTGATTTTTCCTTTTCACATATGTGCCGATTCTGATCCCACCAGGTCTGAACGGCAAGTAGCACTCCCTCAGGTTGAGATTTTCTACTGAATCAGTCACAACTGAAAGCATCATTCTCCCAGGTTTGGCCTCTGATTCAGCAGGTGATTGTTCATCCATTAATTATGGCCTGGATGGTGACAGGGTTGTGACTGACATCTTTTTCTTGACCACATTGAGGCCTCCCAGCTCAATACTAGGAGAATATGATACGGGTTAGATGGAGAAGCCTCCTGCTTATCTGATGCTTGCCAGAGTCAGAGCTGTGAGGGGTTTTAAGCAGCATCAATACTCCAGAGATATGGGCCTAATCAAATAAACCCAGCCAAGTACAATACTATCTTACTCAGAAACGATCGAAGTCAAAAAAACTTGTCCTTACTGCTTGTTGCTGTCACGGCATCTATCTTGATCGCCACTGGTTATTACAGAAAACACAAAGATTAATTAATGTTTACCAAGAAGCCTGATTGACACTTCTCAAGATTGTCCTGTTATCATCAGCTAATTGTCTACATATGAATCGACAGACAAGGTTTTACTTAAGATCTCAGAGTCAAAGGGCAGTTTTGTGTGTTAGTAAGATTGGCTCAGCTGTGAATCTTGTGTACAGTTCTCATAGCTCAGATGGATAGCAATATGACACGAAAAACCTCTAATTTGAAAACATGACTCTCAAATGATAGAAAGGAGTATTGCCATTCAGAAGCCATGGCAATATAGGGAGTGTTGTTTCCCCTCATCTAGGATATTATGAGGTTTCCTTTTCTTCAGAAAAACAAAGTAAGAATTTCTGCTTACTCTTCTGCTTGATCTCTTCTACAACTCCAAAGTAAATCAAAGCAACCACTTCTTTTTATAGGAGTTACTGAAGAGTGAGGTGCAAAAGCTGCCATACGAGCATAAAATGAGATGTTTGCCATTGCTGACAATGTCTACTGTTCAAGTATCAACTGTAGTCTCTGACCATGTCCAGTGGAACCCGGGTTTCCAAAAGTCAGCTCCAGGATGGTCTTCATGTGATTCATGCTCATGTCATGAAACTGCAGACTAGGCAATCAATCCTTTTAAGAACAGACAGATACGATACTGTCATCAGCTGGAATCCCAGACACCTTTAAATAGGCGTCTGAATTGTGACTCCTGTGGCCATGGATCAAGCATGCTAAAAACTCTTTCATTACACTGATGATCCCTATGAACACTAAAGAGCTGATGATTAAGATATGAATAACCTGGGGACGTTGTCTTGGATCACTGTTGCCTTAATTTTAAGCTCTAAATTATTTTCAAGAGCTTCTTTTAAAAGATCTGTAGGCTATCAGCAGCCCGACAGACTAAATTTCCTAAAAAGATGGGAAGGAATGTGTTTTCTTCTGAGCCACACTTCTTTCCAGCAAGGGATTCCTCTAAATACAATAAAAACTATCTGAATAACCATCACCTGTAAGTGGTGGGAAACAGGTAATTTTTTTTCAAGTTGTGTATCAGATCTTCAGTTCAGAACTTTAAAAAAGCACAAGCTCAAGGATGTCAAGTTACAGCAATCCAGAGGTGGTCTGTTTGCCATCACTCATGTGTTGGCCCTCACTATAAGATGGTTTCCGGATTTTAGATTTGTGATTACTACTGCCATATCTGGTATGTCAAGATGGACAGTGTTGTCAAAGGCATATTTTGGTACCAGGAAGAGCTTGCTTGTCTAGGCTGGTATACTTAGTTTCAGTAGTGAACCCTTTTTTATGATCCCTGCTTTTGTTATTGTTCCACAATGTTTCAATGAATTGGCTTTGTTTGGCTTTTCGTTATAAATTGGACAGGTTTGTACTACTTTATAAATATGGCAGTAAGCATGTGAAACTGAAAATGTGATCTCTCGGTCACGGAGTTGATGCTGGTGAAATTAACGTCAAAGTCATTGTTGGCAAGTTGTGGCTAGTTGTAAACATGCTGGTATCGATGGTCACAACGCTTTTTATATTTCTTCCCCTTGGAATTACCGATGTCTTATTTTGAAGTAAGGGTAACTGTTAAAGCTTCTAAAATTTTGGCTGAAGGACAGTAACAGATAAGAATAGCTCAAGTGCTGTATCTGAGTATTCAGGTGCGGGATGAAAGAGAGCAAGAGCAATGGCTGTAGCATTTGTCAGGGATGTGTACTCCTCTTGGGCAAATTCACCTATGTTTGTTGATTAATGATGTGAAACAATTATGACAGACTAATTTCAGTCATTATCAATAGCCAAAGGTGGGGGAGCCGGGGGGGGAGGGAGGAATATCTGTGTCTATGTCTGAGTGTTCTCTAACTTATTTGGGGGAGCAAGGGTCTAACATACCCAGAAAAAAAGTTTTAGGAAAGAAACAGTACTTTTTTTCTTCAAAGATGGGTTTTGAACTTATACTGATCCAGACTGCAACTTCTTGCCATGAGCAATAAGAGGGAAAGTTTCAGTGCCATCCTGACCTTTCCTTTGCACTAACGTACAAAGTGTGTGTATATATGGCTCAAAGGAAAAGCTATTCAAGAGTTTATGAGCTTGCATACTTAAGGTACAAAGGTAAGTGCAATGGAATCTGCACCGAACCACATGCAAAATAGAAATTTTTTCCATTAAGCGGGACAGCATACTCAAGTGACAGATTTAATACTCAGATTTAAACCCACTGTACAGGTCTGCCCCTTTCTACTGAGGCTTCTCATCACAGAGACCATTTATCCCAGGTAGCAGGAAATGAGAACGGAAGCCTGGGGAACACTCAGTAGGGAGGAATAGGGTACACGGCCTTCATTACCAGCAGTATAAGGCAGGAACAAAGGGGTATAAAAATGCACCCTAAGGCAAATCTACTGTGTAGACCTCTATATTGCAAGTTTCTCAGTGTAATTCATCTATGTGAAAATTTGTCCCAACAGAAAACGTCTATTGATATTATCCAGGACAGGTCATAGAATCATA
>VYZM01000574.1:16104-32020 GCA_013398915.1 Dromas ardeola | reverse complement strand
TATGATTCTATGATTTTTTTTTTAGTAAAATTTACACCTCACATTTAAGGAGAGAAAATATTTTCACTCATTTGTTTCTAGAATCAACCCTTTGTATTTTTAAAACCCAAGGCTGAGTGATGCGGCTTGTTTGCTGGGCACAGATTGAATTATGACCCAGGTTTGTTACCTGGGGGTAGAGCTGAGCTTGACACCTTGTTTACTTCTACGATGGGTACACAAATTCCAGAGTCTTTCCTCAGCAGAAAGATTATCTTGGATTCAGTTTGGGAAGAAGTGCTCCATAACTTAGGCATGCCCCACCAGCTCAACAAAATGTCATCACTCAGATTTCTGCCTGAAAATACAGCCTTTCTTAAATAACACAGCTGAAAGATAAATGAATGGGGAATAATTTAGTGAGATTAAACGGACAGGACTTTGAACACTTATCACAGCTTCTGCAATGCCTCATATCTGAGCAAAGAAGAATTGCTAAGTTCAGAAATGCCAGGATCATTAATCAGCCCTTTGATGTTGAAGTGATGTGACATAATGTCCATAGCTTGTCGAATATAGCATTTTGTTTTGCCTGGATCTGCCAATCTATTTTATGTTTGGTTCAGCCTCCTTGGAAAATTTGGGGAATTAAAGTAACTGAATTCATTGATCTATGAATATGATTTCTGAAATACGACATAAAACAACGTAACAGGAAGTGATATATCTGATTGGACCAATCCTGTGTTGCCATTAACGAGGCAAAATTAGGAGTGGAGTCCAGGCTTCTTTTTAAGAAACATAGTAGGGAAAGATCTAGAGGAGTTAGATATTTCTGTGAATAACAAGAACATCCAGCAATGTCGTGTTCAAGCCAATCTTCATCCTTTAAACAAGCATGAAGATTAATTTGGAACATAGACGAGGCACCACAAAGGTGACTATTCCCTCTGAAATCTGAACACAGCCCACTGTCAGAGATATCTGAATAGTGACAATACATAAACCACACATCTAATTAATTTTGTCATTTTTTTCCTCTTCTCTGATGAAGCAAGAGGAGTTGATTTTTGTAGAATTTTTCTCATAAAATTGAATTGCAGTTATGAGTCAAGTTATAAAATAAGATTTCTCACTAAGGCATTCACAGGAAAGTAATAATGTGATAATGTGATAGGATGCTATCTGCCAAAGGTATTAGCACTAGGAGAAAGCATTGGTTGAATTCAAACCTATTCTCTGCATGAGAATGCAACTGTGTTTAACCTTCCTTTGTCCTAAATGTTTTAGCTAAGCAGAATTGGTCACTGCACAGGCATGTAAGAAAATTCATAAATAATTTGAAATAGCCAAGGGTGTCTTAGTGTCAAGTAGTCAGTACTTTACAAAATCAATATGCAATACCATTTTTGCCTACTGCAGTTCTTCAATTTCCATCATGTAAGTTTAAAAATGTAATAATTTAAACCAAACCTGGTCTATAGTTGGAATAGCTTTCTGGAGTATTTTTATTCAGAATTCAGTTTGCAGAATTTCAGCATCAGCTAGCCCAAGTCCTCTGGGATATCCAGAAACTGGAGGAGAGTCTTAGTTCATCTGTCTTTAACATATTATTTTAAAAGCATGTAATCTTTAGTATGCTTTGGCTTTCAGCATGCACATGGTGCAAGGACAAGCGCATGTCCAGAGCAGAGCCCACACTAAATCTGCCCAGAACTCTCACTGTTTTCAATAGTGGTGCTCTTTCAATTACTACTTTGGTTCCCTGGGCAATATTTGGTGAATTTTTGACACCAAAGATTTGAACAGACTAACAAAAAAAACTCCAAAACAAATAATGAAGGCTGTTTAAAGGTCTGTTTAAGTGAAGTTAGATTCTGAATGAAACATTGCATGGAGTAACACTGCTGGAAAGCAAAAAAGTAATTGGGTTTATAAAAGGTGTCTTTTTGATGCATATTGTTCTTCAGTGTCTGCTAAAGCACCAGGGGTAACTGGTTGTGCAGGTTGGCTTGCGACGGGACAGGTACAGATGGTGCTTAATGCTTTCAAGAACTGTTTGAAAATCTTCTAAATGGACAACTTGACTTTACCAATCACTCATACTGGCAAGGAAGTGTATTCCATGTTATAAAAATAACAAGAGTTTCACTCCTGCTATATTATGGACCTAATTTCACATGAGTCAGACTCATGGAAAAATAAGACTGGCAAGAATTTTAAGATGAATGAAGGCAAGTTCAGCTATGTTGTGTAATTCCAGTAAATGTTGCTTGAGTATCTCCACTGCAGCAAAAATAGTTGCCTACTGTTTAGCAAGTGTTGTGTTGCAGCCCTACAGAATTGCTACAGCATTCCGTTTTTCTCCATCCTATATTACTGATTGAAGGTACACATAATGTACCCAAATAGCCAAAATTTTTAAGAAATATTGAAAAAAAACTCCACCAAATATTGCATAGAAAAGAATGCAAATTGTCAATGTAGAATTTGCAATATAGTTGCTTTTTTCCTTCTCTAAATGTGTTTGAAAGATGAGATATGTGTATATAAAAAAATCTTTTGGTATGTGCATGTGGCTGCTCCTCAAGGATCATGTCTAGCCAAAATCTCACTGAGATCAGTGCTGAGTAACAGTTTTATCTATACGAAGATATAAATTCCAAATCTGAAGCTCTGAAATATCGCCATAAGATCAGGATGAGCAGTAATGTGGAGATACCAGGATCTGGTGCAAAGCCAAATTCTTATGGAAAGATTATTTAAATGATTAAAGTAGGTGATGACATCTAGTGGCTATACAGCATAGGGTATGATTCAACTCAGTCACCTATATTTTTCTAAAGGAGTGTTCTAAGAGGTCAGCCATGCTTTTCAGCACTGCAGCTAGGTAATAAGCTTTGTTTTTAAAACTGCAGTTTCTTTCAGATTTCATTCTTTACTCGTAGAGGCTTTGTAGTGCCTAGTTTTAAAATAATTTTCAGTTGCATGTTTTTCTTTGTAATTTATGTCAACATCATGTAGTCTAAATACTCTGCAAAAGAAAATACTTTCATCTTCATGTGAGTTCAACATATGAATGTACATGGTTATCTAACTTGAATGCAGTAGGAAAGCCTTTAAATGGGTATTAAATTGTCTTGTGCAGAAATAGAATGTCATTATATAGAAGGCATTAAAAGCTTGCAGTCCTGACCAATTGTTGAATCATTGTGTTCCAAGATACCAAGACAAAATCTTGAAATCCAATTCAGAGAAGTATGTTAAGAATTTTCATTGGCTTCCCAAAAGCAATACTGACAATATATGAATTTGGTATTTTGTCAACCATAAGAGCTAATACTTAAAAAGAAACTGGACAAATTCATGCAGGAAACAATTACCAAAAGCTGTTAAATTCAAGCACATTTACTGGTTTGGAAGCTCCTGGAGGTGCAAATTTTTGGAAGCTGGTGAACTATTCTGAGAAGTGTCACTGTCTCTTTGCCTTGTTCTCAGGCCTTTGCTGGGGCCGTGACCAGAGATAGGGTACTAGGCTACTATACCTTTGGTATGATCTAATAAATCATTCTTTACGGTTAGGGGAATAATATTTTCATTTTCTAGGTTGTAACATTCTTAACTAGGTATAAAACAACTATCTTTTCCCATTTTGATGCTTTTAGTGAGTTAATTTGATTTGTGTGACAGAGATGTACTTTGTAGTTCTATGTAATGAATAAAAAATTCTAGAAAATGCCCCAATATAGAGAAATACAAAGGATTGTGTTACATTCTAAATGCCACATAAATCCATGTTTCCTGGCATGCTGATTTCAAAATTGTGTCTGATGTGATTAACCATTTTCTTCATCTGTATTCTATCACTTGTGTTCTGTCAGTTTAATTTCCTTCTTTGGAAAGAGATCAATGGAACAAGGAAATACAGAGAGTGTCAAGATGCACCCTTTAGCATTTAATGCTGTTGTGTGCAGAATCTCAGTTAGCTAAAACTGAAAAAAATCCCCAAACATTTGCTTTTTTTCAAGATTAAATACTGCAACATTTAGGCCCAAATGGTGCCAAAATCAGACACCTGAGCTTCTACCTCTGTTTCCATCACATAGTTTTACCAACATTTTAGATCTGTTGCTGCACTATCAGAATGGGTGTCAGCCACCTATATCCCTTGATGTTTAAAGGCCTTAATCTACTCTGTTATGCACTGTTCCAGAGCAGTGACACATAATCTTACAGCAGTCCTGTGTTTGACAGCTTTTGGAAGTATTTGCCGTCCTATCTTAAAGCAAAATGAGTCATGATTTCTGTTGGTATGATTACATGTATTACATTAGTTTTTCCAGCTTGGATCCCAGCTGCAACTAAACTTCATTTTTATTTGAAACTGTTTCTAGTGAATAATCGAGATCTGGAGATACCAGAACACTTTGTTAAATTGTATTATTGTAACAGCATGGTCTTAAAAATTAATGGTTAAAGATTTTTAATTACAAATAAGATTTTGTTTTTAAGTGAGCTCTATCTTTACCTCTCTGATGCTTAGTGCTATTTCAGTTTTCCTCTAATATTGAATCTAAATTGTCTACCATATAAGACTTGGAATTGCATTACACAATTACAATTAGATGTCAGACCATGATTAGTTTCATTCCTCTGTGATCAAAAGGGTAAAAAAATGTAAGTAGAAAGGACTGAATGTTCTGATTGACTCTGCACTAGTCATTGCAATTAACAGTAGAAGCTGTAGAAATAACAACCCTATTTTTATAGTATTTTCCTTACAGATAACAGACTATAGCAGGAAAGGTGGAAACCAAAGTGCGGTGAAGGTGTTAATATCCCATTTTGTGCAAAGTATGGAACTGCATTTCCTATTCAGAATAGTATGCTGTGTCATATACCCTGCGACACCATTGCTATGAATATCTTTGTAACACTCCTGTGAAGGTAGTCAGTGCTGTTTTTTCTGTGTCCAATGGACTGAGAACTAAGACTATTGAATAAAGATAAAATCCAAGAAAGGATTTAGTTGGCTACAAGTCAGGCCTTTCCCTGTGCAATGTGTAGGTCGGACTGTGGATGATGGAGTTTAATTCAGTATGCTAGCTGGGGAGACAGCTAGTCAGCACAGTTGACTAGCTATCTAGAGCGAGGCAACAGGAGCAATTCACAAGAATTAACTTCTAATTCCATGCCAATAGTTCTTTAACTATGTCTGCCAGAAAGGGCCTTCATACCTGCATCTATAGCCATAATTTTCACCTCTCTGCCAGTGGCTGTATATCTTTTCTTTCTTTCAAGGAAATGAACAAAGTTCTCTTTTCTTTTAAAAACTTGCAAGCAGAGAAGTAAAAGACAATTGTGTTACCATCTTATACTTTACTATGTAACAAACTGTAGCATTAATTCACTTTATCCTGCCATCTGACAGTGATTAAAACCTGTATTTCTTTTTTCAGAAGAAATTAGCTTTTTGCCATCTTTAGGCAACCAGCAAGCTCTTTCTACAGCTGTACTTCAAGTTTTACCACTATGAAGGAAAGGCTTTGTGCCAGAGGCAGAGAGAAAAGAATACCCAAGTCATGCATGCTAATATAATTGTAAAATCAATGGCTGGGGAAAGGGGAAGCCTTTGTTCAGTCCTTAGAGCAAGGATTCATATTTGTATTTCACTTGAAATCATGACTGAATAAAATACAAAATGGACCTCGGAAATGAAGCAAACCTCACATCTCCAACCTGATATGACTGCCCAAACTACTTTTTCAGTGCACGGTAATCGTACAGTTCTTATCTTTCTGCTTTTTGGATTTTCAATGTAGTTGCAGTAGAAAATGTGAATAATGTCTTACACAGAGCAATGTCCATGTCTGTGTCCACTCCTGGAAGAAAATGTGTACGGATCACAGGTTTTTAAGGTACAAATTTAACCTGTATCTCCTAGTTTATGGATATATTTTGTAATTACATGAAGATTGTGTAATAAAAATGTGAGGTCTTCTTCACTAACTTAAAAGAAAGGTGCTGTTAACATACTTTTTTTCCTGTGGAGCCCAGTACAGTCCATATCCACAGATTAATTAATAGACTGAGGCGCTAATGGGAATCCAACAAAGGAAAACACCGTTTCTGGATCCTAGTTGGGTTTATGCATATATCTAGATCCCATGCTCCTATTCCCTGTCATAAATGGAATAACTTGATGCTGAAATAAAAAAGCGGGTTTTGACAATGGAAGCGAAACAAGGAAGTGAGATAAATGCATAGAGTGTAGGCACTTCTAGGGTTAAAAGCCAGATCATATTTTTGGACTAAATCGTAACTAAATACAGCTCTGTAACATCAATGTTCAAACCAACCGCCAATTAAATAAATTCTTTTTTGTTGCAAGCAGGTTCTTTTTTGGCTAATGCTCTTGCAGTACATATATCAGGCCACGAGGTAGAGCTACATACAATGATTAGAATCAGGTTTTGTGCATTGTAAACTTCCAAGGGGTTTAATCACAGTTATGGAAAGTATATTTGAGAATGGCTTTTCACCACCTGAAATAATGTGAAATAATGGCTGTATACGTGTTAGTGGAGAGATTTTCTTTCCCTTTGTAGTCGAAAAAGTGAAAAGGTGAAAAAGGACATGCATGAATACCCTTTGGTCACCAAAGCTGAAATAGACTGCAGTTTCAAAAAATAATTACGGGCGTTTTGTTACTACGATGAGAGAAATACTTGTAACCATTCAGAGACTTTCATTAGCATAGTATTTAAGATATTATCTCAAAGATTCAGCTTCCGGTTCCTGCCCTAAGATGGAGTATTTCACATGTAAAATAGATTGTTCTCCTAGTAACTGAGCTGTTAGAGGGTAGGTCATTGATTGATTCTGACTTCAGAAACTTTCCTGAAATGTTTTTGCATCAAACAAAAGAATGGCCTGGTGACTGAGATAGTTTTTTTATTAGACACAATATGACATGATATGCTAAGAAAACAGGTTGTCCTTTCAGGAATGCAGGAGTTTCCTCAGAACTATTTCACAGCTTTGACTTGTAGGCCAGAAAGCTTCCATGCTGTTCTACAATGTGCTTGTATCATTAGGGCTTCACAGGCATGACATATTATAACTATTTCTTAATTATAACTAATTCTTAATTAATACATATTTTGGAAAAGTTTTGTTGATTTTGCATTAAACATTTATGAAGTCTAATATGGTTAACATTGGGCCATCCATTTCAGTTTGTCTTTCTTTCACGTTTGTCTTCTCTGTCTCATGTGATCATGTCATGGGAAAAGGTCAATATATGTCTCTTCTTCCCCAGAATGCAAATGTTTGTCAGAAAGCAAAAAGGTGATTTTCCTTATACCTTCATACCTAGATGCTATCTAGTGTATATTCTGAGTTTGATCTTGAACGCTGTGCAACATGTAACAGTATATGCAGTGTTTATTTGTCAAGGCAGCTGTAAAGTTGTTGCTATAGCATCTGAAATGTCATATAAATACAACGTTCTTCTCTTTTCAGTCAGCTTAATGCATATGTAGCATTCCATAGCAAGATACCTCTGTATTTTGACTGCCTTTTATAGTGAAGTAGTGCCCCTAAGAACATTCTTACACAGAAGGTCGGTAGTCTGATTTTTCATGGAAGCCATGCGCCTGTAACTTATTTGTGGTTTCAGCTGCAGTGTGATAAGCATAGTTTTGATGCTAAGGAGTTTATAGTCATGATAACTGAGAATTCTTTGTTCCTCAGAAAAAGATGGCATGGATACTGACAACAAATATGTGGTTGAATGACCTGAAGTTGTTCAGATGTTGTAATGCTCCAGTTATTATTTCTTGTTATTTCAGTAGAGGAATGGCAGTTAACAAGAATTCTCTTCTAGGACTGCATGCAATTTTTCCAGATTAGGTCAAATCTATGTTATATGTAACAAGGACTGTCATTTTATCATCATGTGCCTACATCTAGTTTTAGTGCATGTACACATAGTTCTTCAGGGTTTTTGAGTTGAAACAAATCAGTAAATATATTGCATATACTACCCAGAATAAGCTTTTGATACTCCATCACCATTAATGTGTCCAATATCTAGCAGACTATAAGTGCAGCCCACAGGTTTGACAGTTGTAGCCATTTTGGACCACTGAAAGAGTAGTCTGCCATGAAATACACTGAAAAAACAATTTACAGTACTCAATTCCAGTATGAAGCAAATTGTGGAGAAGTATGAGTTTTGCAAATTGCAGTGCGTCATGCTGTGCTTACTGTAGTTTCTCTCAGAGCAATTTTTGGTATGGAAGGAAAGTTTCTCTGTTATGGAGGAGTGGTTGAGGAAACAAAGTATAATTGTCTTGAGGTAAGAGAAATGGTACACCTCACTTTTAAAATGCAAATGGTTCACAGATTCTCAGATTAGAGAACTGATGCAGTTTTGCTCACGTAGTCAGAGTGGTGTATGAGGAGCACAGTATGATGACACTGACTGAGTTCAGAGACCAAAGGATCTTCAAATAAATAAAAGACTGGCAAAGCGAAAGGGATTAGGCTCTTCTTTTTATTCCCTACAGACAGGATGAGCAGTAACAGGCATGGGTTGCAGCACATAGTAGCCAAGTCAGACATTAAGAAACATTTTCTGATGGAAATAGAATGAAGCATTGTAATACATTTCCTGCGGTGAAACTGCAGTGTCTCCAGTGTAAAAGGTCTTTAAGTACAAGTAGATAAACATTTGTCTGTCTGAAGTGACCTTAGTAGAGCTGATCTTGCAGTAGAGCAAAGGGCCTAGGTGACCCCTGTGGTTTCTTCCAGCCATAATATTTTATGGAGGTTTTTGTGTGCAGATTCCAGCCAGGCTTCACCTGATTAAGTGGAAATGACCCTTCCTTGCAACTTTGGTGTTCAGTTCCTGAAGAGTTTGTTAGTGTAATCACTCCTGTATGCAAAGGAAGAAGTTCAAGGGCTTTTGTGGTTTCTCATCACTGTTGCATTCCAAGCATTTGCTTGCCTTAAACTTCATGGACTTTGTCCACATCCTTTCCCTGCTTTCCACTTCCCAGCTCCTATTAGTCTTAATGCTTTTCATTCACTGTATCTGGCACACACTAGTCCCTTTTATCAAAGGACTTTCACACCTGAGGCCTCCAGTCACATACTTGCAGTAAAGTAACAGCTTAAAAGCAAATCCTTTTAAATCCTGAGGCCAAACACCCACCGTAACAAACATATCTTCTCAAGGGATCAGTTTCCAAATGTGCTTTTGAACCTAAGTCCCAGCAGACATTTGGCTTTAAGTGTGTGATAGGGCTTTATTTATTTATTTATTGTAGAGTCATCCCCCCCTTCATTGTTCCCGTCTCAAGATGTGCTACTTAAACCTGTACCTCTTGTGAATTCTACCATTGAAGTGTAGATTAGCAGAGTGCTGCTGGGTGGTGAAACATCGCAGGACAAAAAGACATATCAAAATGAAATCTTATGAGAAAGTGTCAGTTACAGGGATAATGTATATCTCTTGTTTCGGGAGGGAGGAAGAGGGTAAATCATGGTTTTGAATCAACATTTCTTTGAAAATGTGCTGTATATGGGGCAGGGCGCTCAGGCTGTGGCAGTTTGAAGGAGATCTTAAAAATCTCAGTGATCTTTGTGAAATATTGTGCAAGATATGCCATAAACTACTCAAAGGTGCAGAACAGGTCTCATATAGTGAGATTACACGTGAGATATTTTTAAATAGTAGCTTGTGGATTCTGCAGGTCGGTTTGCAAACTGGTACCTGCAAAATGTACTACATGCCTTAGGAGACAGCACACTTCATTGTGTGTAAAATTATTACTTGTACTTACAGATTAATATTAGCAGTTTCAAGGGCCTGTTCAGACATGCAGTTTCGCAGTTTGCAATTAGTTGATGACTTCTTTGTTTTTTGTGGGTATTATTGCTTGGGACATTTAGCCCCGTGTGAGCTCAGTGGTTGGTTGTTTATATAATATCACAGTTGTTTCAATCCATGCTGAATATTGCCAAACTGTAAAACAAGATCAACCCCACATACAAGAGCACAGTTCCCTGAGGACAGGGCTATGTACTAGGTAAGGCTTGATTTTAATCTTGCTCTTGTCAGCTGTATCTGCTGACAGTTCGTTTTCAGGTGACTACATACCATAATACCATCACTCACATTCTTTTCCCTTCTCTCAATTAAGCACAGTTGCATTAGGTTGTTATTCTTGCTTGAGAAAACATATCCAGTAATCATAACGTGAAGTCTTAAATAAAAAGTGGTTGCACAGTTTCTTGTTTTTTGTATCTTTTTCATGTCTTGCAAATCGGAGCCACTCCGGAACTTCAGTCTCTGCTCACATTCTGTGATTCCAGTAAACCTATCTTTTCATTCTTTTTCTCTCTCACTTTTAAAAGAGGGGTTCCTTTTTCATGCTGTGGGGCTTAAAGTACTAAGAAATCTCACTTCTTCTTTCCCTGAAAATTCCTTTATTCTCATTTTACTGAGAAGAGAAAGGGGGGTTGTCAATAGAGACAAAAGTTAGAAAGTCCAGTTCTGTAATTCTGTGTAAATCTGTCCCTCCAAATACCACCTTTCCATTCGCCTTAAATACCCTTTGACACTTTCCAGACCCCTGACATAATGTTGTTACTCTGTGTCCTGTTTTTCCCCAGCTTGATGGAGGTGAGTGTCAGGTGAAAATCTGGGACTTATCTTCAGTACATTGTAAGACCAAAATAGCCCTTAAGATTTGTTTCTAATTCAACTCTTATTCACACATGCAAATATCTAGCTCAGTTTCTCTAGTTAGCTAGTTAGTCTGTTGAACACAGAAGTTGAAGCTTTGATTGCAACTGATGCTTGATGTAATTGGCTCTCAGCAATTCAAGTTACCCAGCTTATAAAATGTTTTTTTATAAAATGTTTTGCAGACCAACGTTTTTCAGTTTCAATATTCTTACAGAAGATACAATAGTTTGAAATATGTTATTTCAAGGAAGTAACTCAAGTTAGCTGTTACAGTGAATAAAAGTGCAGTAATTCATCAAGACACTGAACTGAAGAAAAGCAGCCAATTCTAAAGCTAAATATGACTCTTAATACAATGACTTAAAAATATAAAGCCCTATGAAAGTATTATGAACTATTTTTAACAAAAGAAGGAAAACAAAAATAAATGCTTAAAGCTAAATATGCCACAAACAGTATGATGAGCCAGAACCCTGTCTAAATTTTTGCCATGTTGAAGGTTACCTGAGGCATGTAAATTAAAAAAAGTACAACAGTGATTATTTATTGCAAATCTTTTGCACCAAAAAAAAAGGATGACTGTAGTTCAATCCTTTCTTCTTAAGAATCAGAACCCCAAAGGCAGTCTAATGTAGCCTAAAGCAACAGATTCATAATGATATTAATAGCCATATGTTCCATTTCAGCTAAGTACCCCACGGCGGTGTGGTAATCCTCCCTGATTCTGAAAGTTACATATAAGCCTGTAGATATGAAAACTAATATAAATTGAATTTGTAACAAAATAGAACAGATTGTAACCAAGTTGAAAGCACATGCTTTTGGCAGTCAGCAGAGGGGATATCTGTGGGATATTGAAATGTAAATTAGTTGTAACACATAAAGTTTATTGTGTCATTAATTTGTTTGATAGAGTTTGGATGTATATGTTAGTATACATCATCTCCTTCCTGTTTCATCTCCTTAATCTAGTCTACATTTGGTAAAGATGATAATGAATGCAGTTTTATGTAGCCTCATAACCATTACAATATGAAGTAGATAGTTTTCCCATAAGAATACAGGTCTAGCCGTAAGTGAAAGCCTTTGGCCTCTTCTACACTGTAATTCAGATCATAGTTCCAATACAGATTGTGTCCAGATCTTGATACAAAATAGCTTTGTACTATCCTAATAAACACAACCAAGCTATATCATGGGAAATGTGCTACTTCACTGTCTTGTGTCAAAGATGTCGTAAACACATGGGATTTCTACTCTTTTGGTCTGTTCATTTTTATTCTTTTGGTCTTGTCAAGCAGTATGAGCATATCCCCAGAGAAGATATCTTCCCAGTGTCTCTTTCAAGTAGAACAGTTCCATTATTCCCTTTCTGCAGATTAAGATTTTTTTGAAGCTGCAACTAAGAAGGGTAAATTTTGAAACAAGTTAAATGCCAAACTCACTGAAATCAGTGGAAGAACAAAGCCTTCTATCTGCTACTGGCTATCTTCCTCTGAAAAACTTTAATCCTACAAAAAGACTGTAAAATATAAATAAAATATCACTGTGTAAATTGTACAATCAGCTGAAAGGGGTTACCTATTCAAAGCTTTGTATTTCCAAAACTACCAAAAAACTTTGCACTCTTGTAGAGGAAGACCATCTGGAAAAGTATGTATACTTTTCATGTCTTTACACGTTCCTGATATTATCAAACTTGCTACTCATTTGCACGTCAATTCTGCAACATATAGATATTTCTCTACTCATTCCAGTGGCCATTTGTTTGTGAATTTGAGATGTTTGACAAGCTTATATACTGCCAGTAAAAGTCGCATTAAGGTAGATAATAAGCAAGCTTGCAGTTTATGGGTAAAAGTGATGGGACTGACATGCATGAGTACAGGTACTTGAACATTCTTTATCTTTGTCCCCGGTGTTTTTGTTTTCATTTTCTTTATATTCCCATTCTTCCAGCAGTCTGTGCACATGAAAGCTGTAAAAGTCAGAATTCACTCTCAGAAATTTGCCCAAGACTGTATTTCCTTGATTCATTCAGTATTTCAACGGATAAGTGGGATTTTAAAATATGCCCAAGATGTTTTTGGAAGAGACATGGGAATGTATTTAAGAAGTGTTCACACTACTCTCTGCCTTCAACGAGCATCTGCTGTAATTCATCTAAGATGAGTTTCACTAACTGTTGCCTTCCACTAAATTAAGAGAGCTAGGAAAGTCATGTTAAATAGATATTGCTTTTTATCAATATGTAATTGTGGCCACATAGGGGCAGTGTTATCAGTCTAACATTCTCTAAACTTGAAGTATACATCCCACTGTGGATTTTTACAAGATAATTTAAAAATAAGAATAAAAGATGTGTCTAATATTTTTCCTTTCTTAAATGTCTTATTATTCATAGGGTCTAAATATACCTTGGAGAATTCCATCTAACAGTATTCAAGCATACATATGCCATTGCAGTTAGGGATATAAATGCCAAACGGACTTCCATTAAGTAAAAATGTAGACTATAAATTAAAAAATGAAAGATCAGTCTCCTATCAGTGAATTGCAAATACTGTACTCTCCTGTGGGGTTAGTGACATGATTTCAGATAAAGTCGATGTAAATTAGATATCTAATAATCCAGCCAAATATGCCCTTAATCCATATTTTGTGTTGATAGCCTAGTTCACAGATTCCTTAGATTAAGAGCTCATCTTTTTATCTTTTTAGAAACTAATAGCATGGTCCTTTTAACAAGGTAAATTCTTATCTTGCTCAGATGGCGTTCTCACGGCTGTATTGCCCCTTCTGCCCTAAACTATTGAGTTTAATGTCATTGTATTTATAATGATGCTCCCTGCCCTTATCCCACATTCCTTTTCCTGCTGTCCTTTCTTTGATGTAGCTCATTTTGTTGTCATACAGACTATATGCCAAATGTTCATTCAGTGATGATTATTTTAGATCAAGTGTTATTTTCCATTGGCCTTGTTAAAAAAGATAGTAGAGGAATATTTTTTCTTGTTGGTTCCACTACAAAAATCGCCATAAAGAACCAGAAAGAGGGGGATTCTGCAAATCATAGCACTTTTTTTTTTCAGTTCACCTGCTCTTATCAATGAGTTTAAAGACAAAGGCAGAAAGACAAATAGATAAGAGGTTTGTTGGGGTTTTTGTGTTGATGTTGGGGTTTTTTAAGCTTTAATGGAGATATGGTATGACAAAATGGACTAGTTTAATCAGTGGAAAGATCAGCAGGCATTAACAGGAGCCCAGAAACTTCATATAGTTTGACTTTATTAGGCAGATTTTTAAGTTTCTTTCAGGAACTTTCACCTCTTTCTTTGCTAGCATTTTCTTTGCTCCACACTGACTTACTTTTTTCTTTTAAATTGTCTAGCTGATTAGCATAATTAGGTTAAACCTGTTTTAGTTGCTTTGTTGTCAGAACTGATGAAAAGACCATGGGCCCATGCATAGTTTCTACTCAGCAGATCCAATAAAAGATACTACTTCTCCCCACAAACCTTGTGTTCAGTGCTGGTTTGTGGTGATTACATTTTGGGCAGAATTGTGAACAAGTCAACAAAAACTTACCTGTGAGAAAGCAATGTTATATGACTGTGTATTTGAAAGTATCCATTTATATGCTATCTTTTTTAGTATTACACATTTTAATGTTTGTTTATATGTTAATATTAGCTATCATATCAACAGTTCTCTTGTTTGCCCTACCTTTCAACAAGGAACCCTTCCACTGTAGGCTAACCAGTCAGTATACCCACAATTTGGAACCAACGAGAGCCCATGCTGCCACTAACCCTCTAGTGAAAAGGCCACACAGGGAATCCAGAGAAAAGGGGGTACTGTGCTGGTGATATAATAAAAAGAAGGGCAAACAATATAGAACACAAGGAGGAGAGCTGGAGTTATTGTGGTGGATGCATATCAAACCATTTTTAATAAGAATAACCTCTGTGTCTTCTCCCACATCCATCCAGCAACCGTGCTTTACTGAATACTAATGGTTGCAGCCAGGAACAAACATTCTCTCATTATAAAACAGAAGCGATGTATTTCCCAAATTTAGGAATTATATCCTATTATATCGATCAGGGAGCAGTCACCCTGCTCACCCAGAGAAAGAAAAGTTTCCATTTAAATTACAATCTTTTAGAAACCTGTGAACAACTGAAAACAGAAAATTAGAATTAAAATCATTCCAGGCTTAATAGTACAATGTATCAGAACCTAAATTATGGTTCTGATTAGCAAAGCTCTATTGAAGTCATTGAGCTGTATCCACTTACCACTGATAAGGCTGTAGTTCACAATGCTCGTGGATTAAATCCAGCCTCCATGGCACTGGCTTAATGATTACTGTCAATTTATAGTATTGATATTAATATTAGCAGCTCCTAGGGTCCTCAGGGATCAGGAGACAGTGCTGATTAGACACCTTGGAATATATGTTTTTTAAGTCCAGTTTCAGAATTTAATTTGATACAAAATCAACCAAAAGAGAAATCAAATACTTTAAAAAAAAAAATACACTGCAATGGTATGTGAGAGATGGAGAAGAAACTTAAGAACTACAGTGCATACCGAGCCTGCAGGAAAGGAAGATCACTTACCTCTAGCTGCTGAATGGCGTTAAGGTGTCACAATGCCTGTGGTAAGCTGCACAGAACCAGGGAAAGGCGCAAGAAGCTTTGCCACCTTTTGATTTCTCCATTTGTTATATACCATCCATTTATGTTAGTCCTAGGTGACTTTGATTGGAATCAGAAGCTGCCTTGTGAATAGTGTAGATATTGTGTATAGAAACATGTTTAGCTTTTCTTCACACATACAGCAGTATCTACATTCCTCAAGAAATCCTCTAATTCAGAGGAATCTTACAGTGACATCTAGACTCAGTAGAAAGCACTTCACATCCTTTAAATTTTTTTACCTTCAGTATATAAAATAAATCTAATTTTAAAAACGTGCATTCCTTTTCAGACACAGTTCCTTTGTACAGAATATCTGTATGTGGAAAGCAAGGGTTAGGCTTATTGCACCCACTTCACTCCTGTTTGATTTACTGAGCATTCCATAGTGCTTTACAGAGCCAAATAAAGGGCTAAATTATTGTAGCTCTGCTGTGGAAGGGCAAGAGACCCAGAAAAAAAAAAAAAAAAAAAA
>VYZM01000573.1:1590-16762 GCA_013398915.1 Dromas ardeola | reverse complement strand
GAAGTCAATGTTAGCTTATTTGAAGATTGATGGTTAAGTGGACTCTTCAATTTATTTAGGCAATTGTTTGTGTCATCAAACCTTAACCATATTGATTGCTTGACAAATGGAATTTGTCATTTGGTTTTCGTGATTTGTCTCAGGAGCCATCAAAGTTACAGTCTTATTTTTATTTCTTGGATAGAGGATAGTTATACAAAAGAAGACATTCTTATCTTTGCAAACTTTCAGAAATATAGTTGTTCATCTCCTCCAGTGTATGAAAAATAATAATAATAGAATGTCTTTTCAGCCGTGAGACCATATCTGGTTGGAATGCCTTCATGAATATTTATTTAGGCAAGCATTTGCTGTTCTTAAGCTTTCTGAAAACATTTGTGTGAATGAAATCTTGGTCAGCTGAATTAGTCTGAGAAAATTACAATAATAAAAACAAAAGCAATGAAACAAACCAGAAAGCTTTATTTATGAGATTGTTTGCTATTTTGAGGTTTGTAATAGGATAATTTTAGTCTTCATAACCTGCATCTTTCTAACTTTCTACTTTTTTTTTTTCCTGACTTTTTTCCCCTCCTTCCCTTGTTTTATCAAGAAAAATAAGGAAGGTAAAGAAAACAAAGGAGGAGGAATACATTTCCCTCAATTACTAATTACCAATTATATCTTGAGGTCATATTTCAAGATAATGTTGGGGGACAAGAAGAATGATGTTTTCCAGTTTCACAAAGATCGAGCATCTTTACTACATGTTAACCATATCCAGTTCTCATTCCTGATGAAGGACAAAAGAATTAAGAAGCCTGATCTTTTGTATTTCAAGGATCTGCAGGAAAACTAGGGAAACCCACACCTGCATGTTCCTTCTGCAGTATGATGGCTTTAGGGAGAAAATGACCAGTAGTCTGTGTCTGGAAGCTATGAAGTCCAGCACTTCTTGCACTTGGTAGGTTCAGATCCTCTTAGCTGCCTTTATTCTCTGGTGCATGTTCTTGTTTATGACACTCAGCTTGTTTCAACTGAAAAGCATCCCTGCACGAAAACAGTATGAACAGCATGCTACTGAAAAAAAATTCTATAAATTCTTTTGTCTATCATCTGAAGTGATGTGGTTCTAAATTTTCTGTCTATATTTCATTAGCACTGTAGTGCAAAGATCCAGAACAGTGTGTGCAAAAAATAATGAATAATTATACTTTTAAGGAACCTCTTCTAGGCAGAAATAGAAAATGTATACAGAATAATACAAGTGAAATTGTCACATAAAGTAAGATTTAAGAGATCGCACAGATGATCTTCATGTTATAGAGGATTAAAAAAACCTCAGAGTAGATCAGTAAGCATTCAGAATTACTTTTGTTGTCATTGTGGATGTGGCCACAACAGATTCCAGCAGCATTCATAGAGAGCACATGCAAAAATAGGAGACAGAAAAGGTAAAATAATTAAAACCCACAGTTCTCCTTCCAGAAGGTAAGAACAGGACAGTATTGATCTATTTTTCTTTTCTGACTAAATACAGCAAGAGGTAGTAAGCTTATAACCAGAAAACTTTTGTGCATCTAACGTGTACTTCATGCACACAAGGACTTTTCAAAAGCTTGAAACTGCAAATGTGCTCAAGCTTCTTTCTGATTCCAAATGCAACANTGCAACATTAGCTAAGTTTTCACAGCAAGCTTCTTTATTTTTTGTCAATTTCCAGTTTTAGATATTTGTGCTTTCCTAGGTTAGAATATTATTTTTTTCTATGAAGGCATAAATTTCTATTTGTGACATAGCAATAATTTCCATGGCAACAAATCATAGCATTATGAAGGTGAGAAAAATCCAGCTACAGAAAGCTGCCAGTGGTGGGGATGAAAGCTTGGAAAAAAGCCCTCAATAATAACTGGGCTAATAGAAAATTATAGGCAAAGTAAAAACTGTTTTGTTTAAAGGTTCCCTATTTTCATGTTTGCTCAAGGATAAAACTATTTTTAAGGGGGATGTTCCGGAGTTGACTGAGTTGACTTTGCAGGGATTTGGACTGGATCCTGACAGAATTCTGATAAAACTAGCTCCTGCATCTCTCCAGGAGGTTCTGAACACCTTATTCAGACAAAATTTTTACTGAATTCTCTAGGAGTTTTCCATTAATACAGATTCCTATATTCTAACTTGGATATAGTTATATGAGTTTAACCTATAATATAAGTGTATAACCTGTATAAATGTATCAAATGCTTGCTCAAGATTTTCAGGATGTTTCATCAAACATTTTATACCCAGGATCGGTGTTTGTGATCTGCCTTGTGATGTCTTAAAAAGGTTTTGCAATATAGTTTAAGTATAATAATGAGGTATTTCATCTGCGCAACAGGACCTTATGCATATTAACTCCAATAAAAACAACTATCTTATGGTATTTTAAAGGTTATCTGCATTAAGTACTGCAGCACCATTTATTTTCTTCCATATTGATTTTTCATTATGTTAAAGCTGTACATTATTTAAGAGAGGAGAGGAAGTTAAATCCTAATCTTGTTAGCGCTGATCTGAAATGCATTGAGTTCCATGGCATTTCAGTTTGTCCTGGGTCTGATGTGACTGAGAACAGATGTGAGCCCTCTTGGATTAGTTTTTTGTTCTTATGACATAGTAATTTCATTCTGGATTAGATTTTTCATTTATATGACATGGTTTTGGCACATGTTGAATTGATCAAAGGGTAGACAAGGCCAAGCCTATCTGATTATATATTTGCTTCATCTCTTGTACCGTAGTTGTGTGGGGACAAAGCCTGAGATCTCCACTCAGGACTCAGAAGACAGGCCTCAGCTATCTTCTAGGTTTGTTAATGCAGTTGCATTGAAAACAGTACAAATTTGCCTAATAGAAAAGGGTGTTTTAAATAGAGAGGTGTAAATCTGCTAGTTGAGTTCAGCTGGTAGACTTGTACCCAGGTAATTAAAACCAGAGGCTGACCATGACCAGAAGAAGCAGGTTTCAGCTGTTTGGCTTAACGTTAAGCTTTTCCAAGGCTTTCTGTGTAAATGTTAGTCAAGGTGTTTTGTTACTTTGTGCTAATTTTCCACATAAATTTCTTCTTTAGTTTCCATTTTTGCTGTAACCTTTTTCTTTCTTGGTTTTTTTTTTTAGTTTTGTTTTATTTTTTTGGGCGGGGGGCGAACCAAACAACCCTGTTTTTTACTCCTACCAGGAAGTGCTCAATAGAACGGAAACATAATCTTAGGGTATACTATGGGATTTTACCTAAGCTCAACCACAGTAGCTTAATAGTAGTGTATGGCAAATGAACGTTTTCAGTGTATGTGTGTACTGGTACTTTATGGGAAAAAGTCATACTGTGGTTTCTATACCTCCATTTCCCTAATGGAATTAGGGAAAGTCCATTGCCTTGGTAGATGAGGTTTATATGATCTTTAGATGGCATAAAACAGTGCGTTAAAGTCAAAATAGTCTCCTTGTACTAACAGCGGAGTGTTTGACTCAGTGGCCAATTTTCTAAGACTTCCTGAAATGGTTCTTGTGGGCTAGCTCCTTTCTTGTTGGTGCATAAAATAACTACATTCGCCACAGATGCTATTGTGCATATTGCTTGAGAAAATGTTTTTCATTATTCATTTGTTCTGGAAAAAACAACAGCACTAGAGAGCCCTCATCCCTGTATGTAATAATCACATTGTTTCACTCATTCGTAGCTGGTGACTTTTCTAAATATTTTTGATCAATAGAAAGAAATGTAAAAAATCAGTAGATTGCAGCTTGTAGCTGGAATTGATAGATAGTTTAGGTGGCAAGCTTTGAACTCCCTTGGCAATCAGTAGTTGAAAGAAATTACCTTACTTCCATAGCTAGGATCTTCTGCCAAATTTACCCTGTTCACTTCTAAATCTCTTACATATTTTAAAGGATTAAAGTTAAAGATGAGATTAAAAACTTTCCTCTTGGCTTCAAAAAGAAAACAGAATTCTCTATACAAGCATAACTGACAACATCCCATGAGGAAAAAAAAAAAAAGAAAAACACTGAAGATGTGTCCCCATCTTCTTAACCATTTATTTTCTTCTTTTTTCTTTTTTTTTTTCACCTAGATGGCTCTTTACATTATGGTGTTGTTAGACCTTATAAAAAGGTTATACTTTATGATTTGACATACAGCATTTTTCTTCCTTTGAACTCTTCTTTGAATCCTTAATTCTTAACAGTGTAGTTAATTCTACATGTTGTGGCAGAATTAATTGTGTTACCATAACATCACTTTACCCTAATAAATTTTCCACTGTGGGGATTTCAGCACTTCAAAGACGATACAACATACCTTTTGCTAACCAGATGATAAGGTTTCATCTATGCAATGGAGCCAATGATTATTTTTGAACCAACATATAATTATGAAGACACAGTGAGAGAACTTTCAACATGCTCACAAGTGGCAGAACTAAATGCAAGTAGAAATGTCATGTTGGGGTGGAGGTTCAAAGTTAGCATCCAGTCTTCGACTCTGCAGCTGCTATAATTACACAACTCTGTAAATTGGAATCATTTATCCTCTGCCAACTGCAGTAATTAATTTTCTCTTCAGTCAGTGGAGGGGGGATTGATCTTTCCTTTATGAAAATCTTTCTCACGCAAATACCACTTTGCTCTTCTATGTTTCCAGTTCTGGAAATTTGTCCTTCTATACAACAGGTATTAAAGAGTGGAGTTGCAGCTTCCTTGCCTGTGTGTTCTTGTCTGTGTGGCAGTGATAAAAACGAAGATCCAAAGTGTGGGGGTTTTGTCGTGATACGTAATTACTATCTGATTGTGGAATTAGGGTGGCTTGTCTAGTAGTAAAGGATGACTGGTGGTATTTACATGCAGACCTTTGGCTGGTTATATTAGTCACGAGAAGCCAGATATTTCTTCTATCTAAAGGCCTCTTGAAAATCTATGAAAATGATTTATGATTTGGATCTCATTCATAGTGTAAGTGCGTTTCCATTCTCACACTGCCTTTGTTCTCTAAATAAGTGGCGCTTTAGGAAGAAATCTTGGGGGGAAAAAAGCCATAATCTGAAAACCAGGGACTTTATCCTTACAGGTCAATTTTAATTTGGGCTGTAGCTTCTTTATGCTCTCTGGTTGCTGTAAAAGAGCTGTTGCCACATAATTATTGACTCATTGTGTAGGAGAGGAGTCTAGCCTACTACATACTTTGTGTAGTATTACCATGCTAACTGCTTTGTAGTTAAACATAGAGGCTGTATGTAGTTGTGAATGAGAAAACATGCTACGACTCCGCTGGATGTTCAGTGTTCCTGATGGCCTGAGCGAACCTCTAGTTAGTGACAGTGAACGTGTGATGGAGGTTTCTGTTGCTTGTAACTGAGCTGATCCCTTACAGACCACAGAATTAAATGAGTGTGAATAGTCACCTTTGCTCTCCAAAGTGCTGCCGGCTCCAAATGTGTGACTGGGCTGGAGTCAGGACCTCCAACCAGGGAGGACAGGACCTGACTTTCCAGACCCCTCACTGTTTTCCTTCCAGTTCAAGAAGAGGCATTTCAGTGATGCAGTGTGGGAGAAGCTTTTATTATCACTACGCATGCTATGCCTGTCCACAGAGAAAATGGAAGACTTCCATCTTATGGCTGAAGAATTTCCTCAAGTTTTGCTTAGTTTTGCTTTACACTGTATTCATTTTGCCTTTTCACATATTACCTCATAACTTTCTGGGCCAGATCTTCCATTGCAGTAAAGCTGTTGGTATTTTTCTGATGACCTGTTGGGTCCTGGTGAATGCTGAGGTGTAAGCTACTCTTAACTACTCTGAAGCTACTTCATCAGCCTTGATAACTTATGCTAGTGGACTATACCAGCCTCCAGCTGCCTCAGATTGCCCACCTGAGGTGGAAGGTGAACAGCCACGGGAGAGATTTTATCCACTCCTGGTATGTAAAGTTGTACTTTATATAGGCTGGTGATTCCCAAGTTCTCTAGGACCTGATTTGCTTTTCTGGTTTAGTGTGATTCTGAATGAAGATACAGTGCAGGAAGGATCAGAGGCAAGGCATAATTCTCTGTTGTGTATCAGTATGAGGAAGGGTCATTTAAAAGACTTGTCTCTCTCTCTTTGCCAGTGCCTGGTTGGACCTTTTCTATAATCTTCTGCAAATGATCCAGTGCTTCTGAAAGACTGTTTCCTGGCAAGTAAGAGTAAATTAAACTGTAAGAATTAGAACACTTGTAAAATAAGAAGTAAAAGAAACGTTTTGCTTTCTTCCTTTCAGCCTATATATATTAGATATTTACATGTTAGTAGAACTACTGTATATACAGTAAAAATGATGGCAATTTGAGTAGAAACACAATTTTGTTTACCTTTTGATCATAAAGGAGAAGTGGGGGATTTCTCTCCAAAAAGAAACTCACTATATTCCGGTTTGAGATATTTGATAATCCTTCTTTGTATCAGAGTTTAACACAGTTAAAACGCATCAAACATGATCAAGCTACATTTATCAGCAGAAAACAGCTCAAGTAAAATTATTAAAAAACCTTTGAATTTCAAAGGCAGAAATACAGCGTGCTGCTTTGGTGTTTAACTTCATATGGTGATTCAGAATGATCTGCTTCCAGGCCTTGATCCTTGCATATTTATACTTGCTTTATTGGTGTTGGAGGTTTTGTTTGCATTTAATAATTATGCAGCTCAGAGTGGTTGTTGAATGCATTTCTGGAAGTTTTGTAAAAATCACTATTGGTTTGGACAGGCAAAGCCCACATATTGACAGTAATCATGCGTTTGAAATCAATACATTATTTTTATTTGGGAAGCCTGGAGCAAAATCCTCAGGTGGGGTAAATCACCATAACTCCTTTGACTTCCATGAGATAAAGCTGATTTTCACCAGCTGGGAATCTAGACTTTGTTTTGGTTTCCCGTTTGACTAAACCGAGCCAAAAGCAAAGGAAATGTTTTATAGATACATATTTTTCCTGAAAAAGAAATTAAAAGAGAGAAAAAAAAAAAATCTGAGTGGGGATCATAGTAAATGAGCATCTCTGAGTGGAACAAAGGAATAGAAGAGAGGGGCTAATTGTTTAATTAGTAAATGTCTGCTTGGTTAATGACATATTAATGAGTTTTTAAGACAGTCATATCATTTACCATAAAAGACCCATGTGCGTATCCCTGGATGTACTGTATAATTAAGTAATGTGACCCATAGGAGTTCATCATTTAAAAACCTGTCAGCTGTCTCATGTTTGGTAGCAGATGAGTAAGCTCAGGAGGGGCTCACCAAGAGGACTCAGTTACACATTTAGGTCCAAAATATCTCCCTGTATAAAATCTGTTAATCTGTCAGTAGTATCTGCGCGTAAAACCAGCATGGATTAGGATTTGTCCAGCAGTCCATTGAGTTCTTTGTTAACAAAAAAGTTGTTTCTGTGAGGTAGTGGATCCCACAGGCTTCACCCTCTCAGCTCATTTCCATTATCTATTGGAACTGAACAAGCTTGTGAACAAGTGCTTGTTCAAGGCCGCTGGCCCTGGGCTGAGACATGAGATTTACTAGCACTGGTGGAGTTCATACTATTCTTTAGGTACTTTGTCTCTGCAAGTAAGAACTTATTCCTGGTCATAGATGTACTAACAAAGTCCTTTAAAAGTACTTTAGAAGTCCTCCTTCTAAAGAATTCTTCTGGCTATGTCAACAATGTATATCCATTTAAAAATTTTCCTCCCTCTTTCTCCCGCACCCCACTTCAGGGCAGCAGTAGGCCTAGTGGTTTTTTTTAATCACAAAATACATTCTTCATCCTTTTCATATTTGAATATTGCTTAGTGCAGTGTTGCAGAAAGCTCATTGCTGCTTATATTCCTTTAGCTTTTAAAAAGGGTGTGTGCATTAGGAAAGGTGTGAATATTGGAAACTGCTTGCCTTCACCTTCAAAGAAGGGTGCAAACGTCATGATCATTCGTCGTGTATCTCTCTCTATGTGTGTGTGTGTGTATATATATATCACTGTCTCAACATGTGTATCTATTTATATATAATCTCATACATAAATATATTTCATAGCTGGGATCTAGATTTGAAGGTTATCAAAGTTTGGGGTGAGCTTCAGGTGCAGGGTGTGTTTATGATCTCTCTCAGAGCTGTTTTAAGCCATTGAAAGACCATGGGCAAAGTACCTACATGTTACGTAGAGAACTCTAATTGCACACCTAGATGATCCAAATGTGCAGATCCAATGTGGATCAATTAATGCAGCATGTATAGTAAATCTGATACATCTGGTGTTAGACTTCTAGGCACAGGTGATAAAGACCCTCTTAAATTTTGGATTTCAGGGCTTGGCCTTTGTAAGTGCATGATATAGTGGCAGCGCACTCTCATAATTTCTGCTTCTTTTCCTCAGCAGTTTTTGGAGGGATTGCAGGAGCACCGTCTCCAGACTTCCAGGCTTTTAATGCAGAGAATCCAAATACAGCATGCAGAGAGTTGGACAGGTCTAACTCTACTGTGCTGTTGTATTAGTCATTGGGAGTCTGGCCCTAAGGAGAGCATGCTGAGAAAGTTCTTTGGGTGCCATAATACATGCTTAGTAATTAACAAAAATATCTGTGTGTGGAAAAACATTAAGGAAGATCGAGACCATTTTTCATTTTCCTGTGTTAAGTTTCCAACTACTTTGGTTCACAGGATACCTGTGGCAAAATATTGTAGGTATAGTCTAAGAAAATATTCTAGTTCTAGAAGCAGGTTTTGGTTAAAATTGCTAAAAGATTTTTTTCTAGTTGCCATAACAATAAATACACTTATGTGACCAGAAAAAAAAAGTAATTCCATGAGTTGTAAAATGATAACTGTGGCTTATTGTAAGTCTCCAAGTAATTTGGAACTGGATGTGTTTTGAGGTTTCCTTTCTAGGGGACCCCTTCTAGTCTCTTCAGGTTTGGCAATGAAATAGGTAAGAACTAAGTTGTATGGATCAGATATAAGCAGGTTAAGTCAGGGATTATGCCTTCTTCATAATACAAATCAACAAAAACCGTGTTACCTTAGCAGTAGGGATGACTGACAAGGCAGCAGAAGCAGCTAAATGGATCATTTATTTGAGTCACTACTGATTCAGAGTCATTCTTATATTCTATTGTTACCTTTTATTACCTATTGTTATAGATTGTACTTTTAGAAAGGCATTGTTTTGTCTTAATTTAAAAAAAAAAAAGAAATCTTTTGCAAGCAGATAGCGAGCTGTTTGAGAGAGAGTAGCGTTCAAAGTATGGGCCCTTCCCCAAAGATGGATATCGAGCACCACATATAACTCTCAGGTTAAATCTATGCACAAGCAGAAATAGGAGAGCACTCAATATAGTGCCTGGCCCAAGTACATGGTGTAGAGGCCACAGGAAGAAGTCATATAGACCTTATAAATTTTCAATTTTTTTTTCCAATTTGTTTTTTGGCAATGGTAAGTGAAATACCACTGCTCCTGACAGATGATTTTTGAGAGCAAATATTACACACCGACTAAGGGCTTAATTCTGACCTCCCCTCTGCGCGTGTGTATCATTAATGATTCATTGCATATTTTGAATAATAAGCTGTCTGCATAGTGGAGGGCAGAACATAGTCCTAGGAGACTATTGCATGTGTGATGCATTAAGAATTACATTGAGAATGTGTAACTTATTAAAGTAGCAGTCTTGGGTTAAGTCACTGTTGGGGTGTATGTGTGTATATTTATCTGAAAATTAGGGGAAATTAAAAAATGATCTTAGAGAAGGGAAAGAGACTGTATAAATACAAATTTAAGGGAAAACTATTTTTTTAAAGGGACATGAAGCATGACCTTTAACTCCTGAGTTAATAACATTTGAACAAAGCTGAAAAAATGTATTTGTTTGCCTGTTCTAGTTGCTTTAGATTCTTTTATTTGTTGAAAGTGTAATCTCCACCTTGTAAAATGAATGTGAAAATGAAGTAACTTTGGCAACAATCTGCTTTCCTGAAATGATAAGTATAATGAAAAATTAATTATATTTTATTTGCCTATAAAATATACTCCTTTTTAAGAGAGCAAGCAGAACTTTGGAAAGTTGCTACATGCATGATCTGTACACAAACATGTACGCACTCAGTATTCCATATATATGTGTGTAACTTGCACACACAGCAGACTGTCAAAATATGTTTCTCTTCTTAGTCTCAAGTAGTTATGGTTATGGTAAAGTATGGATATTGTGATATTATGACTATGATACCTATTATGATTATGCAGTACAAAGCTTCAGAATTAAATCCTAGCATGACTGAGGCCAGCTCACACTCTCAAGTCAGGAAATTAAAAAATTACAGCTCTCACAACAGTATTAATTTTTCCTATATTCTACACATACAGAAAAACCTATACTTAAAAGAAAATGCTATTTCTAAGAAACTTCTTCCTTTTTTCAACCATAAGAAAACCTTGTCAGCCTACTTTAGGAATGTAGCAGGATTGCCATGTCCAGATTGAAAGACGAAGGTTTTTCCGCTTTCTCCATGCTGATGACTGACACTGAGAATGAAGGAAAACAAAAGGGAGAATGAGAGAGAAGTGCAAAATACAATGACTCTTGGCATCTTACCCAAAAATCTGTGCCTCACATTCTCTGACCTCTTTTCAAGCACTGGCAGGAATATATTACTTATAAAGAAAACTTGGGCATATGGGAAATTGGGTTTGGTCCAACAATGCACATGTACCTTGAAGACTGTGGCTAGCCAGGGGTGGTGATATTGTAGTCACATTGTATAATTCTAGTAATTGCTTCAAGAACACATATGAGGAAGTGCTTTGCTTGAAGAAAGACATGGAGCCAGGCTTTGTCATTCTTGCTGACAGGATGACACCTGAAAGAAGTAGTTTGTCTGTAGTAAAGCAGGGATATTATGTTGCTCTATTGATGCTCCACTTTTCTATCTCAGTTTCTATATTGGGAATATTGGGGGTAAATAGTAGCTACACACTGGTACGTGTGGATGTATTATAGTTACTCCTAGTGCATCTTATTGTCTGTTATGTGTACAATATACATGGATAATAACAGAAGAGTAAAAAGAAATACAATTGTGTATACACTGTAGTAGATGCACTGTTGTCTGTGCTGGGAGGAAGGAAGGAGGGTTATTTGATCTGTGTTTTAAGAGAAAGTGATACTGTGAAGTTGTCTAACTTTGGAAGCTTTTCCTTTGAGGGAGATATGCGTGCAATCTGCATGCCTGGCTAGCTCTTTGATGATAAATTTGGACTCAGTTTTTAGTCAACTACAAGAAGGTGCCAAAAGCATTGGCATCTGTTTTAGAAAATTGGCAGAGTTTCCTTGGCTGCAAATTTCTTTATCCTGTCTCATTACTTTGCTCCTATCAGCTTTTACCTGCATGAAGAAAGACCAAAAGAAAAAGGCAAGAAAACCCTTTAAAACTTAAGTAGCTATTACAACAACAGAGCCTAAACCACTCAGGGTGAAGATTCTATAATTTCCACTCTTTACACATACTAGGTGCAATCAAACAACTTGAAGCAATAACACAGGGGGAAATATGTTTTACATAACTTGACTTCCAAATAGCGATTATCCCTTCAAGGCTATTTGTTTTCTCAAGAATCCTGCTGATTACAGGCTCTATGTTAAACCTGTTTCAGATGATAACCTAGCTAAACCCTGGCTTTCGTTACATTAACCAAATTATGGATGCTATGAATGAGCAGGAATTATGGGTTTCTCCTGCATGCAGAACTGTTGTCTTAAACAGACCAGTGCTTTGATACCAGGCACTAGTTCCACAAGATCACAAAAGATGAGGTGAAAACCCAGTAGCTCAAGATCAGTAGCAGAAACCTTGTTGACTTCAGCACAGTCAAGCTGTCACCTCTAGTGTTTGCAAGTGTTTCTGCTAGTTGGCTATCTGTCACCTAAGAACTACACTGGTTTTGTTTTATGGTGAACGGGTCCTGGTGGTCGTGGTTTTGAGTTGTTTTTTTTTTTCCCAAGTTTTCATTTGATTGTTTTGAAAATATGAGTTAGAGTCATGTTCTGTTCTGAATTAGGTGACAAAATAAATAGGAGATACTGTTCTTAATTTATAATTCATCATCTAAGGAGATCTGAAACCATCTAAGCAGATCTGAAGTCATGACATCCTAGAAAGCTGTCAAGAATCTAGCCTCTGTCTTTTGTAATATTGTATAGTCCCAAGGGAAATCACATTCACATTTCATGCTCATTGCTGCTGTCTTTGGGGTGGCAGAGACTAAGTGTTTCTAGGAGAAGAACTATCTCAGTTTTACTTGTAAACTGTTTGTTTTGCTTGTAGGGCTGTCACTGCAGAGCAGCTTGGGTTCTTAGCGCAAGTGTCAACAACCCTTACTGAGCCTGAATGAAAGATGCTCCTTGACCAGCTCTCCTTTTGTTGAGAGCCCAAATCCCTCTTTAACTGGGTTTTCTAAGCCTGTCTTGCATTGAATTTGTGATGTTTGAAGGAAATTGTTTTGGAAAGAAACGCACAGTGCTTATTAGTTCCTGGAAGCTGCAGATCTCTCCAGCAGCTCTATTTTAGGTACAAGGTTTTTTTCCTAGTCAGTCTCCATCCTGCCCTCTCCCTCTTGCTGTTCCTAGAATGGAAACTGATTCCACCCTATCTCCAACTCACACTGCCTCTGTAAAATAGATGAATCCACAGATGGATAATATTAAATTTGTGGTAAAGATAGAGCGAGCTTGGTTTACCAAATTGCCATATATGTAAAACTTTTTTGCTGTATGTGGTTTTGATGGTATTTTAACAGGAAGAAATAGCCATACTTTTTACACTCATAGCAGATGCATGGTGAGCGAGTGTAAATCTTGCTTCTGTGAGGCATCTAGTTATGATGTTGTGTGGGTTTGTTTTTTTTTCTTATCCCTGATGTGATAACATTTTATCAGCTGGCCATTATCTTGTATGACAAGTTGTAGATGCAACATGGAGGGAGGAACCAAAGAATTACCAGCAGACAGCAGAACAGTAAAGAAACGATTTACAAATATTGTCAGGAAAAAGGTCCGAATGAGAATCTGTTAATTGCTAGATTTTGGTATTTAGGCACTGTGTGAGGATCTAAGAAAGGTCATGGATTTTGTTACAAATGTTGTGGGGTTTTGTATGTTTCTGTAATCAAAGAAAAGAATGTGAATCTGCACAACACAAATAACAAATATTACAACCTTTTACCATAGATGTTTCAAGCAATATGTTATTTGAAAATTGTTTGTGCAAATTATTTGAATATTTACAAGGGTGACAACTACATGTAAAAAAAAAAATGGATGTTTCATAAGGTTATTGTTAATATAGACAAGGGCTTCCTTTATATTAACGTGCTGTGTCAGTAATAAGATGCCTCTGTAGTTTTCACTTTCTATATTGACAATTTATGCCCTTTTATTAAAGTAATTTTGTGTTTCATAATAGGGAACGCTGGAAAAACCAGAAGTTTCTAACGAGGCTTGTTACATGTTTTCTTCCTCACACTTTAAAACCCAAAAGGTGTTTCTTGCAGTTGCTTAAGAATCACGACTAGATTCACTTCCCACTGCAAATGCTGTAGAACATCCATCTTGTGGTAGTGTCCTAGATATAACTCATTAGAGCAGCTCTGCAGTAAGGAAGAAACCTTAAGGAGTCAAAGAATCATAATTCACGCCTTTTGCAGTACAAATGGCTTGCCAGGTGATTTAAGGACTTGGAACTGTGTAGTTCAACTTGGTCAGGGTGGTAAGCTAAAACCCTTAATTCTGCACACTTGCCGGCATTTCCTCTCACTGACTTCATAAGTGGTACTGGATATGCTTAATATTTTGTGACAAGGTGTGTGTATATACCTTTATTGCACCAAAATATCGTTGGCTTCCCCAACAGTTTGGCTTGATAAAGGATTGAATAAATTGGTCTCCTATGCCAGTTGCCTGTTGGTAAAACTGATATTTATGTCCTTCATGGGTGAATGTATGAATTTGTAAGTTGAGCACTTAAACATTTGAAATACGGTTGTGGGAAATACTGATGTCTAAATGTAATTGCAAGTCACTTTGGTGACTTTGCCTCTCATCCAGCTTCTGTGAGGGGTAGAGTCAAGGGACCAGAATAAGAAGGAAAAGCTGTTTGTGGCCAGATGTATGTATATCAGTTAAAAGGTTCATTCTACTTATTGAATTTTATTTCTTGGTTGAAATTTGTTTGCGTTTGGATTGTATAATTAGTAATAGCTTGATACTAGGTAATTAATGGGACTGTATTCATGAAAGGGAAAAAAATTGATAAGAAGCTGTTTCCTGTTGGGCATACAGACATCCACTTGTGAGTGGAGCATTGAGATGGATGCCCCTTAGATGGGCCTAAGAATCCTTAACTTGCATGTTTTTATAAACATCTGGGACATTGTGGGACATTGCCAGTATGTCTACTAGTTTTATGGGTTTTTTTGGTTTGTTACTCTGTTTTTCTGCAATATAATATGTATTTCCATATCCCTTTTAAGCATTACTGGAAGTTTCTCAATGGGATGAATGATCTGCAAAGGTGTTCAGAGGGATTTTATACAATCTTTTTAAAGCCATAAATACATGCACAAATCTGGATTGTAGAATGAAGTCATAGAATTATAGAATGGTTAGAATTGGAAGGGACCTTAAAGATCACCTAGTTCCAACCCCCCTGCCATGGGCAGGGACACTGTCCACTGAACCAGGTTGCTCAAAGCCCCATCCAGCCTGGCCTTGAACACTTCCAGGGATGGGGCATCCACAGGTTCTCTGGGCAACCTGTTCCAGTGTCTTGTCACCCTCACAATAAAGAATTTCTTCCTAATATTTAATCAAAATCTACCCTCTTTCAGTTTAATACCATTACCCCTTGTCCTATCATTACACTCCCTGATAAAGAGTCCCTCCCCATCTTTCCTGTAGGCCCCCTTTAGGTACTGGTAGGCTGCTATGTGGCCTCCCTAGAGCCTTCTCTTCCCCAGATTGGACAACTCTAACTCTCCCAGCCTGTCTTCATAGGAGAGGTACTCCAGCCCTCTGATTGTCCTCGTGGCCCTCCATTGGACTCACTCCAACAGGTCTGTGTCCTTCTTGTGCTGAGGACTCCAG
>VYZM01000572.1:0-18783 GCA_013398915.1 Dromas ardeola | reverse complement strand
TCGGGGACATTCTAAGAGACTTGGGGTGTGTGAGTGACTGAGACGTACTGCGGTAGGAAACGAGTGTGGAGTCCGGATCCTTTTGTGGTTTTTCAGCATCTTGCAATGTTCTGTTTCCTCCCTCCCGCTTTTACTTCCTTTGCTTTCCTATTCTCCTGTTTGTTTTTTGAAATAGGTGCAGTATTTTAGGAGGCGTTGACATCTTTGGATTCTTTGGATCTTCTTACTTTAGGTCATGAAATTATTCCCTGGCACCTCATCTTGATGTCTCTTGTCCCAGGGAATTGGGCCAGGGAGAAGGCTGTGAAAAATGAAGCCCTTCTATAAATGCTGCATTCTTACAAAGCTAGTGGATGGGATCTTAATAGCTTTTTAAATACTAACCATGTTGTATACAGCCTTTGCTTTTACCTTCAGAACTGGAGAACTGCTGGCAAGAAATATATTTCTGATATACTGTATTTAATAGACAGAAAGTTATGAAGAAGTTTACAAAGGGTAAAGCAGTTGCAAAAAAATCTACTGCTTCAGAAGTGTTGATGCTTATCTGTACTAATTTGATACAGAAATATAGGTGTAAATGTGAAGGGATCAGGATTTGTTCCAGCATTGTATTGCCCGTTACAAACCCAGAAATTCCAGTTATACATCCTCCTCAGCAAATTTTCTATCTTAAGCACACTCACATAATTAACTCTACTTTAGATAAACTTCTACGATACTTCTAATGAGATGTAATTTTAATGTCTTGTATGAAATTAAATTCCACCTTTGTTTTAAAAATGACTACATCCATATGTTTGTGCCTGTATCCTCACAACTAAAAATATGGAAAAAAAAATTTAAAAATTATCTTTTTCACACATGCTAGTAAAAAAATTAAAACCAACTGCCATCAAACATACTTGGAACATAAACTTTGAGCTTTTAGTCAGGTCAAATATATGAACTCATGAAGAAATTTAAATTTGGATTACCCTGACCATTCTTGCAGAAATATAATATTGATTTCATCACTTTATTGCCTCTGTTTATCAACACAAATACTAGAGTTCTTAACATTTTCATGGAATTGCATGAAATGTGCAAGTCTTCTATACACTGTAGAAAACAACAATGCAGGGTTCATCACTGAGCTTAGTGAAAGAAGCATTTCACTCAATGTGAACTTCCGTCCTGGTCCTGACAATTTTCAGAATGATCTAGTTTAATTTTTTACTGGTTTTGATGGTGTTTCTGTTGTGATGGTCTCATTTCAGTATTCTGAAATTTTAGGATTCATTTTTCAAGCAAGCTGAAACTTGCAACTCCCATTAGACACCATGACAGCATTCCCATGCTGAAGTGCTTCACTTTGGGGCCAGGGAGGAGAAAGGGAGGAGGCACAGCAGAATTTTCTGTGGAGAGAAAAAAGCTTTTCAAAAACTTTGGTCGAGAAACCCAAGTAACTAGTTACATATATTTATATTGACATGTTAATAAATATACTTAATAAATAGATATAACCAACTCCATTTGGGATGACAAGATGAATATCCTGCTGCATGCTGTCATGCCCTCTAGTTGGGCTGAGTGTCTGATTTAACTGTCTTAGGTGAGCAGAATCTGCTACTGAAGAAAGTGGCATTATAAATTTTGAGGCTCTGTAAATGCCAACAACAAGGTAAATCACAAGTTTACCACAGATAAGTTTTATTTATTTTGTCTCAAAATGTGGGGTTTTTTTTGTTTGTTGGGTTTTTTTGTGCATTTGTTAAGGAAAAGGCTTAGGGTTAAATAGAACCAAAATACTAGTAATCTGTGATTTGTTAATTTTTTTTCATTATCATTTTCCCAAAGCAAGACCTAAATGCCAGGTGCTACCTGCTACTTAAGCATATCTTCTAGAGTAGAAATTGCGTGCTGTGAAGGAATTTTAGCTTTTCAGACTCTGTTGGAGTACACCGTGTATTTGCCCCAAAAAATCCATCCACCTTCCTTTTTCCCCAGAAGAATACAACTGTATTTTATTGCACGCGTTATCAGGTAACAACATAGGAAAATTGTACATCGTGTAGAGACAGAAAACATGTGAAGAAAAACATTTTAAAGAATACCCTTCCTGAATTTTACATTATTACTTGAGTATCTCCATACAAGCTGATCTGTAAAATAAAGAAAGAATAAGAATAGGGATTAGGTAGTTTTCAGAGGGCAGTTTTGGTATGCTGATGTTACCATGCCTTTAGCTGTAGTTTCACTGAAAACAGCCATTCGGTCTGTCATCAGCCCTAAAGCAAATGGCAGTGCCAAAATAGGTGGGAGGAGAGCCACAAGAGCGTGATATTGGCATGGAATCAGCTGCTCCTTCTAAAATACAGGAGATTTGTGTATTGCTCATCATCTTTTTTAGAGTTAAAATTCTTGCTGTGAATATGATACAGGATAGAGAAAATTCTTAAGTAGTATCCTAAACAACACGCAGCTTTGTATAAAACATCTCAATCCTAATAATAGCTTTAAAATGCGTCAATCCCATAATTGCAAAGAGCTTCTATGTGATCTTATCATAAAAATATTCAAAAGCTAGTGAGATAGCCAAGCAAAGATGCTTTAAAGTCTCAAAATCTTAATGTGATGAGAAGCTCCTAAAACAAGCTTTGTGTAGCTGCTTATCTTCAATGATTACAACAGCCTCTGGAGGTTACTGGCATTTGATGTAGATTGGAGCCACCTTGCAGCAATTCTCATTTACCCTATTTACCCTGGCAATAGCATAGGCTGCTCCATGACTGAGTGGGTACAAAGGTGCTATTTCAGTGCTGCTTGGGAATGAACATTTCTTTGTTGATGCTTTGGATCTTGGCTATTATCTTCAACTTGTATTTGTGATGTGTAGTTGAACTGGCTGCTGTTGTATTGGTTGTATTTGCTAGAGAGTTGCTGTAAGTATGCATGGAGCTGTCTCATTAGCTAGAAGTAAATAACTGTTTTATTTTTTTAGCTAGTTAAAGGGAAGAAAAAGAAAACAACCACCTTCTTGCAGGGACAGGATTGTTTGGTGCCAGAGGTGTGGACTTCTTTTGTTACTTTTCACATGTGATATGAGGAACTGTACCATTTAATTGCTGCTAGTGCCCATCTTATCTACTGCTGACGCTACCTGGAAGGTGCAAAGCTCACTTGGATGATTCAGAGCAAGTCAGCCACGTCTGTTCTTGCAAAGCCCAGACTCCTTGATTTATGTGTTGACTGTGACTCTAACTTCAGGTGAGTCAGTTGGTTCACAGCAGCAGGAGCAAGGTAAGGATGGTTTCGCTCCAACGCTTTCTCCCCTGAAAGCAGAGCTATAACTAGCTTGAGCCACTTGACTCTGAGTGCAAACCTGAGTTCAGTGTAGTATCACTGGCGTAAATGATGTTTTCAACTGCTGATTGAAAAGCTAATAAAAATACCTGAATGAAACCTGCATCCACTCGGCATTCAGAATCTCTCTGCCTAGTAATGGCGGTTATCAGCTACCTTTTGTACCTTGTCTGGATGGTAGAGTACTTGTGGAATACATGGCTTTCTTTGATACTGTTTTCTTGGTAGCCTGAGTGTGTCTGACTCTACAGCTATTTCTTCTGGTGACATTTCTTTGGCCCACAGACTTTAGAGCAGCATCCGATGGAAATGCCCTCCATCCTTCTTGTTGAATGTACGTACTCTCAGGAATGCATGATCTGTGAGGCTAAAGAAAGAGCAAGTCACAAAGTATCTCTTTTGTGGCTTAACTGATAGAAAATACTCCTCAAAGAAGGTGGAAGTTGGGGGATATTTCTATTGTTAATATGGCGTTATTCCACTGGGTGGAATGGTTTTGAGGATATCAGGTTAGGACACTTTAGGCTCATTGAGATACTTCTTTTTTTCTCAAATAAAATGGAAATACTGAACTTGTGAGTCATTGTGATCTTCAGCCTTGTCTCCCAAAGTATTGTTCAAGGTGTAAATTCCGACAGTAGTCTTGGATTTATTTGGGCAAACACCGTACTCTGCTACTACTAGAGCATGGGCTTAATTAAGTACTAGGTACTTCTCAGATGTGACAATGTGAATAGCTCTGTTGGATATAGCAGTAAATGCTTTCTAAATAAATGCATCTTGGGCAATGTGGCATAAACTTTAACCTCTTCTAATTCAGTGTACCAACAGCAAAATTGTAACAGCAACTGTGGTTAAATTAGGACAGAGTGAGACAAAGAGGCAAAATTTCTTAATTCCTTCCTTATCTTGATATGTTTGACACTAAAACACTCTTTTTTTTTTTTTGAAAAAAAAATATTTTTATTAATGCATAGATTCAAACAAAAACTGAAACATTGTTCTCTCTCTGAGAATATTATTCTCATTGTCGTTATTTTCGTAAGAATAATAATAGGAAATATTTTTAGTAAAAGAAAGCAGAGAAAATATACATTCACATTCCAGACAGCACTTTGAAAAAGACTGCTGTTTTTTCAGATCTAAGTATTTAATATTGTTGTTGTGATGTCAGCTCTGTACCCTGAGTTTATCCATTTCTACCTCATCCCATAGGACTTGATTTCATTCAGTGAACAGGACAGAAGTTTCTGAGGTTGCCATATTTTTTTACTCTCAATAACTTTCATTTCTGTATGTCATCTAACTTCTCAAATTATGTATGGAAAGTAAGTTTTAATATTTAAATTTTTTAATATATAAATGTGTACTGGTTTTGCCTGGGGTAGAGTTAATTTTCTTCATAGTAGCTAGTACGGGGCTGTGTTTTGGATTTGTGCTGGAAACAGTGTTGGTAATGCAGAGATGTTTTATTTACTACTGAGCAGTGCTTGCACAGAGCCAAGGCCGTTTCTGCTCCTCACATCACCCCACCAGCCGGTAGGCAGGAGAGACAGCTGACCCCACTGACTGAAGGGATATTCCATACCATATGACATCATGCTCAGTATATAAACTGGGGGAAGGGGGGGACACACATGTTCAGAGTTATAGCATTTTTCTTCCCAAGTAACTGTTACGTGTGATAGAGCCCTGCTTTCCTGGCTGAACACTTGCCTGCCACTGGGAATCAGTGAATGAATTCCTTGCTTTGCTTGCATGCGGCTTTTGCTTTACCTATTAAACTGTCTTTATCTCAACCCATGAGTTTTTCCTCACTTTTACTCTTATGATTTCCTCCTCCATCCTGCTGGGGGAGGAGTAAGCAAGCAGCTGTGTGGTGCTTAGTTGCTAGATGGGGTTAAACCATGGCAAAACGTCAATATCACTACTTCAAAAAAAAAAAAAAAATTAGGAAGTAATAAATAAAGTAATAGCCGTAGCATAATCTCCAAAAAGGGTAGAGGTGCAAACATTAAACTCCCAGGGTGACTTTCATTCTTCCATGCAGTTGTGTGGCGGTATTTAAAGTGCAGACACATTTAAAGTAGCGAGATCAAGTTCTCTGTTGTGGAATGGGGTAATGCAATTAACATTATCCACAAACTGCTTTTATATGCAGGAAAACCACCTGTAAAAGCACTTTTTCTGCAGTGTATCATTTGATGTTTAAAATTTTATGAAATAAAAGTATGGGACTTTCAGATCACGTTGATGTTCCTAACAGGCAGTTCTGCCTCAGTGCAGAAATAGAAGCACATTTAAAAGGACTCAGAAATCCTGAATTTCCTTTCCTTTTATCCTTTTAAATGAAGGAAACTAACATTGTGCTTGCAGGACATGCCTTTGTCTCTCTTGATTCTTTGAGGGTGGCACTGAGAGGAAGGAGGATATATAAGCAGCCTACCTTTTCATAAACATGTCAAAGGAAAGATTAGCCTAAAATGATATTTTACAATCATAGCAATCTGCAATAACTGCAAATAAAGTTGGATCTCTCGCTGAAAATGTCAGGGAAAAATTATCCTAAAATAACACTAGCTGATAGATTACAATTGGCATTTGATAGCTTAACGAAGGAAAAGAAAATGGCATAGTTTGAGCCAGCAGCATCCTCCATCTTAGCTTACTTGCTGGCTAGAACTGGAGGCAAAGAGCAATTTCTAGGTACTCTCTTTGACTACCAATCGTGCTGTTCTGTGACTGGGATGTCCTCTAGGAGAGATGGGTTCAGCAGGAGGCTGCGATGGTAGGCTGGGCTTTCCTCCCCTCTTTCAGGAAGGCTCTGCTCTGCTCATCCAAAGGGACTGTGACTGTTCAGCATAATGCTGCCCTGTGCCTCACGGGCTCATCATGCTAACAGGGGCTCCTAGGACAATGTCTGAGCACTAGAAATCCTGTCCTGACTTCTCACAAGAATAATGAAGAGGATAAGGTAGATTTGGGGCTCCTTTTAAGAATACTGGATCATTTCGGGTTCAATGGCCTTGAGAAATAACTAATCCGTATTTATTCATAATATTTACAAGAAAATGTTTGGATACTGCTATAATGATTACATAGTAGGGCAGTTTCTCCTAAGAATGAACTAGCCTTTTGCAGTCCTTGTTTGCACGCATTAAGTAACTACAGAACACTGAGGTGCTGCATTTTGTTTGAGTGGTCATGAGTTGCTGAAATTTAGAGAAGCGTTTAAATGAAGTATCTGCTTCCAAGTACTCCTACTGATGATTCCACTTTCTTCCAAATAGGGCTGAGATGTAATTTGCAATGTAAAATTGTGCCTAAGCCTGCAGTGAATCAACATAAATTGCCATAAAGCATGGGAATTGTGAGCTAGCTGTGTTAGCATCCTCAGTTTTCTCTTACTGTGGAGTCTTACCTCACTACAAATTCCTTTAAAGTTCTGCTGATTGATGTTGAGTTATACCTGAGAAGACGGGAATTCTCTGCTAAAAGATGCTAACTTTCTAAAGGCCTCTGTTTGAGTATAACTATTTCAATAATAAAGTATTTCTTAATATTTCATAGAGAAAAGATGGTTAATGAGTATTTTCCCCGTTTCGGCTTCTTGACTCACCCCCCTTGCTTTTCACGGAATCACGGAATCTTCAGAGTTGGAAGGGACCTCTAGAGATCATCTAGTCCAACTTCCCTGCTAAAGCAGGATTGCCTAGAGCACATTACTCAGGACTGCATCCAGGCGGGTCTTGAAAGTCTCCAGAGAAGGGGCCTCCGCAACCTCCCTGGGCAGCCTGTTCCAGTGCTCTGTCACCCTCACCGTAAAGAAGTTTTTTCTCATATTCAATCAGAACTTCCTATGTTCTAGCTTGTGCCTGTTCCCCCTCGTCCTGTTACTGGGAACCACTGAAAAGAGCCTGTCTCCATCCTCCTTCAACCCACCCTTTAGATACTTGTAAACGTTCATAAGGTCTCCCCTCAGCCTTCTCTTCTCCAGGCTAAAGAGTCCTAGCACTCTCAGCCTTTCCTCATAAGGGAGATACTCCCTTATAGTGATGCTTATTAGCTTTCTGGCCATATGGTAGCAGTATATAGATTTTTGGAGTTTTCAATTTTTTTATTTTTTTGCTGTGGAGGCACTTGGGATGTACGAGTTAATAATGTTGGGCTGAGCCTTGGTGTTTGTTAACTGCTGTCCTTATATGTGTAGTTAGACCCCTGGGACAAGGGAGCAATGGGGGAGTAAGACACTGCCCAGGACATATTCTCTGTGGGTGAGTTTTACAGCTAGTTAGAGTCTTTTGGCAATAGAGGTGTTGAAAAGGATAACTAAGGAACAACCACCTATTGCAGCAGAAAATTTTCAGATGAGGTGGCTTAGTAGATCTCTCTTGAGTCAAGGCCATGCAGCAGTGCTGTCAGCTGAGTGCCAGTTTTGGAGGATCTGTGTGGTCTGAACAGAAATATAACACTGAAACTTCGATCTAATGAATTCAGTGGAACTAGGAGGCTGTGATTTAAGTAGGGGACACGCTTGTGTCCTTGTTTGGACACCAAAGAGAACAGCAAAGCTGAAGCTATTGGGGGCAATTGGGTGGAAAAAGCACAGGAGACAGAAAAGTGCAATGCAGTCACACAAGAGGTGGCTGACCTATTTCAGGGTAAAGATGGAGTAATCTGGAAATAAGATAGAAGGGATGTTATGTCTGAGTGATGTATTCCTTCTGTTTGGAAAGCTGTGCAGGTAGCAAGGGTAGCCCTATGACACTGCTGACCATAGATGACAGAGGAGTAAATTCAGGTTTATAGCAAATGATGAGAATAATAGGTGGTGCGATCACTCCTGTGTGTTAAGGGCTGAAATTTGGGAGAAGCAGGACAGCTGGTAGAACACGAAAGTCACAGAAAACAGGGTAGGTTTTGTTGGTTTGTTGTTTGTTGTTTTTTTTGTTGTTGTGTTTATGTCCTTGCAGTGAATTTATGAACTGCTCTGAGAGATTTGATCCAGTAAGGCACTGCACCAATAACAAAACTTGTGCTGACTAATCGGATGTGGTTTGTATCTGGCAAAACCACTCAGATCCTTTGCAGCTTTTGCTATCAAGCATTGTTAAGACACCCCTGACAAAGTACCAAAACACCCTTAAGGTACATAGATGTGCCACCTGTTTTGGAAGAAGCCAAGATGGTGGCAGACTTTTGAAGTACTTGACAGTCTTAAGTCTCCAAAGTTTTATAAAAGAAATCTTACGACTTCCAATGAGCCTCTCAGTATCTTCTGCTTTAGATTGTGCTGTAAATATCTCAAGCTGTCCTCCTCCAGAATACTTTGTCTCCCATAGCTCTGCTCCCCATCAGAGGCAAAATACAGAAGTAAAATACAGAAGTACCCGTATGTGTTAATGCATGAAAATTCGATGTACACATTCACCAAACAACAAAACCTTTTTAAAACAGTCTTTTAAATTAAAGACTACAAAATAAATTTTTAAAATGAAGAAAAATTCTTTGTTATTTTCCTTTTCCACAGCTGAACCTTTAGTACAAAAATATTTCTTTTAACATATGAGCTAAACCCTGACAAGTTTACCTGGTTATCTAGATGAATTGAAATATTTGCCTATGCAATGATGTGTGGCTTTGTCCTTTAAAACATAACTTCTGTTTATAAATTACTATTTATAACTTTTTAGAAGAAAGTGAAATGCAGAATTACTTCTGGACTGCATTTTTTACATTGAGGCAAGAAAAATGACGTATAATCTTACACTTGAAAATTTGCTAATACTTTGCATAGTTTTGATCCAGTTAATTATTTACTGATAATGTGTATTGCATAAAAATATTATAAGCAAAAATCGTAAAGGACAATGTCATTGGGACAGAATGCAAGATCATAGTTGATGTAAAAGTTAAATAATTGGAGGTTATCAAGTTCTATTTTTAGAAAAAGTGACTTTATTTTGTGATTTCTGGAAGGTTAAATTACTCAATGATCTTTCTACTTTTAACATGGAAGCTCTTAGTTGTATTACGGAGTACAGGAAGCTTTTATAGAGGTCAGCTGGTAAGAATAAAAGCAGCACATAAATTCTCTTAAGAAAGTTTATTCATGTGGGTAAAATGACTTTTTTTCCCCTCAATTTTTTTTAAGCCACAATATCTATGGTTTAGGATATAAAACCAAATTTTGGGGTATTTTTTACACACGCATAAATTGACATTAATTTTGTTATAGTGTTTTATCGTGGTATATTTTTTTAAACAGATAACTCCTCAAAAGTCTGACTAGAATATTTATATTCCTGCCTTTTACAAGCTAACAGGTATTTAAAAAAGTATTCTAATATATCAAAAGTATTCTAATAAATAATATTCTATTATTTCCTGTAGAGCCAAATATAAGTCTGATAATCCTCATTTATCTGCACTACAGTGATTTGCACAAGAACAGCAGTTGCTCTTTTATCTCTGCATTTTCTCATAGGAACTTAAAAAGGAAGTCAATACAAATATGAAAGCAACATTAAAATGCTGTAGAAATCTCCTGTGCTTGCATAGTGAGATTTGAAGATCTAATATGCCTAGGTATATAATTTTTTCCCCCTTGTTGAGATAATACAACATAAACTGGCACAGAGTTTGATTTTTTGTGTTTGTATATACCTGGCACTTGTGGCAGTGTTGGTTTTTTTTTTAATTTGGGTTTTGTTTGGGTTGTTTTTTTGTGTTATTGCTTTAGTTAAAAATCTAATGTAAAGGAAATTGAACTATTAATAATGAAAATTAGTTTTTTTTCTTGACAAAATGATTCCATGCAGTTCATTCAGATTATTGCTTCCGCCATGAAGAGCACTTTAGTTTTATTATGGCAAATATCTAAGACTATATTTGACTTCATATTTGTTAACAATGCTATGTGTACATAACTTCAGTACAAAATATTCTATTCTAGAGGTATTTCTATTTTACCTCTCTAGTCATCTGAGCCATACCTCTTACTTCTTAAGGAAACTTCCATTTTAAGCCAAATTACCCATTAAGCAGATAGGGAATATTCCTTCTCTCGAGTGTTCAACCTCCACTGGCACACCTGAAAGCCTCCAAGAAATGCTGTAAATTAAACAAGTAATCTGCTTTGTCTCATTCTTTCTTCTTTAACTGATGGGACTTGCTCAATGTGTCATTGCATAGCATGAGAGCCCGAGAGAAACTGGAGTGACTTCCGGACCATGCATGCATCCTGTTTGAAATGGGGTCTAAGGGATTTAGACCCATGCAGGGATTTGGTGGTCTCTGTTTCTGATGGTGTAGTTCTCTGCTGCTATTTCCTTTCCCTGAATCAGGTCCTGTGCTCTAGATACCACTGCTGTTAGGGCTTTGTCACTTGCTTCCATGGCACTTACCATGTTAGTTGCAATGTTTTGCTAGACAATAGCTGCCCTTAGAAACCGGAGCTGTGGCAAAAGAAATCAACTATTGGGCACATAGAAGCTGTCCTCTAGTGAATACTGAATAGTAGATCAAACCTTGGGTTCCATAGACACATGGGCTGCTGAGTTACCTATTAAACTTTTTTGGGTGTGTGACCTTATTCCTAGAGGTGAGGAAGTACAGCAGCAATAATTAGTGTGGGACCAAGGGGGATAGGTTGCATAGAGGAGGTCAGTATCCAAAAGGCTGCACACTTTTATTTATAAGTGTAAAATAAGCAGTGAATGGGACAAAAATCTTTATCAGTGATCTGGACGAGGGGATTGAACGCACCCTCGGTAAGTTTGCAGATGACACCAAGTTGTGTGGGACTGTTGACCTGCTTGAGGGTAGAAAGGCTTTGCAGAGGGATCTGGACAGGCTGTGTTGATGGCCCAAGGCCAATGGTATGAAGTTCAACAAGGCCAAGTGCCAGGTCCTGCACTTGGGTCACAAAAACCGCATGCAACATTACAAGCTTGGGGAGGAGTGGCTGGAGAGCTGCCTGGCAGAAAAGGACCTGGGGGTGCTGGATGACTGCTGGCTGAATATGAGCCAGCAGTGTGCCCAGGTGGCCAAGAAGGCCAACAGCATCCTGGCCCATATCAGGAACAGCGTGGGTGAGCAGGACTAGGGAAGTGATCGTCCCCCTGTACTTGGCACTGATGAGGCCCCACCTTGAGTACTGTGTCCAGGTTTGGGCCCCTTCACCACGAAAAAGACATTGAGGTGCTGGAGCGGGTCCAGAGAAGGGCAACAAAGCTGGCAAGGGGTCTGGAGAATAAGTCTTATTAGGAGCAGCTGAGGGAGCTGGGGTTGTTTGATCTGGAGAAAAGGAGGCTGAGGGCGAGACCTTATCACTCTCTACAACTACCTGAAAGGAGGTTGTAGAGGGGTGGGGGTTGGTCTCTTCTCCCAAGTAACAGGCAATAAGACAAGAGGAAACAGCCTCAAGTTGCGTCAGGGGAGGTTTAGGCTGGATATTGGGAAAAATTTNTTTTTACACCGAAAGGGTTATTAAGCATTGGAACAGGCTGCCCAGGGAAGTGGTTAAGTCACCACCCCTGGAGGTATTTAAAAGACGGGTAGACATAGTGCTTAGAGATATGGTTTAGTGATGGTTTTTGTCAGAATGAGGTTTATGGTTAGACTAGATGATCTGAAAGGTCCCTTCCAACCTAGGTGATTCTATAAAAAAAAAAAAAAAAAGAGATATATCAGTGTGATGAGAGGTGCCCTTGAAAATACTGTAGTTGATACATTTCTTGAAGTATATTTGTCTTCTAACTAAGCCTTCTTTTCTTGACTTTTCCTTGAGTTTAGCCAGCTGTTTTTCTTTTTGGCACTAATTTTGTCTGGATGTTCAGATGTCTAGTAATTTTGCCATTTCAAATATTCATCCATGTACCACTTACGTTTCTTCTCATGCTGTGAAAAAAGCTTTCAGAATGGCTTCCTACAGGTGTTGAATAATTTAGATGAAAAATGAAACTTGCTGAATGCCAGAATCAGTTTTAAGTGTATAGAAGAACTGCTGATAAGAATGACCTTTTCAGAGAAGGACTTTTCAGGGAGTTTCTCTTAATCCATGAAGCTTGTTAGAGGTTTCATTATACCTTTAAAATTAATAATAAAGATTAAGATAAGCCTTGATAAAGATTGATAATGTTAGCAACAACAAGATTAATAAAAATAATCAGCACTTGATCATCAAAATAAAGAAATGTTTAAAAATAGTTACTTTGGACACCAACACAACTAAGTTTCTAAAGTTGTCCCAAAGTCCATCTTCTCAGGATTTGGCAGCTCAGGTAAATAAAACTGTATTATATGCTGTAAGAAACTCTAATATTGGTGCTGACATTTCTCCTTAAACTGTATGTTTCAGGAATTTTATGATGCTCAATGGCAAACATTCATTGTGAGTTAAAGGTATGGTTTCTCTGTTCTGACTGTTAAAACATGGCTTTCAAGGCGGATAAACGGTCATTTTAAACACAGGTTATAAAGTGTGATATGGCCATTTTATTACTATGTTTTAAAATTTTTAACTGAATATGACTTGAAACCAGCCTTCCTTAAAAAAAATATTCAAGGGCATGAATATAAGTCCAAAACCTGACAAAACTGCTTCTCTTATTTTGGTTTGGAAAGAAGGGATGTCTCTCACCTATTTAACTACGTATAGTACTTATCTGTCATAAATGTTCCTGATACACCTCAGTTCTTTGATTTGTGGTCTGTTTTTTTTTTTTTAAATCCCACTTATCCATATTTAGAAAGTAGACTTACAGTTCCTTCAGAGCTGTGCAAGACAACAGTACTCATCTTAAAACCATCTACTTTTAAATCAGTTTTGTATAAAGCTTGCTGCTGTATGCTCCACTTAGAGAATAAAACAGAAATTAATCTGAAGTAGAAGCTATTCACCGTGAATGTGTTAGCTTCCATAGTACCTTATGGTTTTTAAAGAGGTATTTTGAGCTACATTATAAAACAAATAATACCCTTCTTCTGAAAGAGAGCAAAGAAAAAAATGTTCTTTAAATATTGCTGTGTTGTCATGAAATATGTGCTTACCCTCAGACAAATTCACTTATTTTTAATAACACTCATGTTTTTGTAATATGATGCCTTTATGAAATTTCTCTGCAGTCGATGAAGCTCCATTGAGGTGAAAAGGTCTGTGCTGATGGATGCGGTTGTGAGGCCAGAGCCACTTTCACCAAATTTATCTGCCAGATCCCCACTGAATCCATGCAGTGCGATGAAAGGGACACCTGGAAAATCCAATGCTCTCTTCTCTTCCCTGTTGAAATGTGGGTAGAGCATCCATCTTACAGAGATCTGAGTTGTATTTCCAGCTCAGCCTTTAAACTATTGAATGGGTCACTTTCCTTGCCTGGGTGACAGCTTTTCTGGTGGATAGAATAGGGAAAAAATGTCAGTGATGTTGTCCCTTGTAGATGCTTCGAGGTCTAGGGGTGAAAATCAGAACTGGAAGGGATAGGTGTTGAGACATCCTTCTGTATGTACAGATACTGTAACAACATCCCACATGGGGAAATACAAATTTTCGCATTCACTGGAATACATGTAAAATGAATACCTTTGACTAGAAAACTGGATGTGCTGTTTTTTTGTCTGGGGTAGCAACCTATATGGAGACCGATGCAACAGGGAGTGTTTACACTACCACAGCCATATGGTGGCTTTAGGGAATGAATAGCTTTGCCCCTCCCAAAGCTGAAATACAGCCATATGATTGTAAAGTGAAAGCATGTAGCATTGCCGGGGGGGCGGGGATGAGCTTGCTTTTAAAGGCATGTTACGATAAAGGTGTTGTGACATCAGTAAACTGACCCTTGAGTCAGGGAAAGGGAAAAGGAATGCAGAAGTGTTTGTTGCCTTGGCGGAGGGAAGGAAGTTACTGTGACCGTAGGTGTAATTCTTAGAGTTTAAAGCTTTCCTTTTTGCTTTTTTTTTTCCCTTGAAGGTTTTATTTTAATGCCTTTTGAGTTAGGACTGAATATGAGAAAACTTTAACACCTGGATTGAGGTGATGCTGGTGGAAGTCGGATCTGAGGGGCAGGTGGGAGAGGCTTCGGCTGAGGACACTATCGAAGCGACTGGCTGTGTATTAAATATTTGTTAGGCCATTTCAATAACATCTGATCTTCATATATCAATATAAGGGATGGCTTTATTCTCCCAGGTCACGTTATTTTATAGATGACCTGTGACAAACAGTTAGGACATGGAGACAGATGTCTCTCTCATAGCTGTGCTCTTGTCCTGGCAGATGCTCCGGAGTGTTCAGGGATAGAAGTGCCAGTAATGCCGGGAGGGGTTCTTCATTTATGCACCACAATGCATGCACAAATCTCACTTGCCAGAGGTGTACTGAGTTATTAATTGGATAACTAATCTGTATTTTTCCTTCCCATTTGTAACCAGAGCTTTTTACAATGAAGAATTGTGGTGTTATCCCATGGCTAAGGCCTGAGCAGGCTGTTTGTTATTGCTGAAGTAGATTAGTGCCTTCAGACAAAACAAAACCTAAGTCTTCTGTCTGCTGACACTGCACATGGAAATATTACTACCATGTGCAGTGTCAGCAATGTGGAAGTTACACTGCAGACCTCTGTAGGTGGCTAAGGCCAGGGACAAAGATGAGTTCTTGTAAAGTATGAAGAATAGATTTATTATAATTTTTTTAAAAAAAATTCAGTGTCTTTAGTATTGTCAATTGTGTGATTAACATGGATGAAGTCATACAATTCATTTGCAAACTACAGTGGCAACAGTGGCCAGTGATAACTGGTAGAAGGTGGTTTAATCTGCCCTGAAGATTGATGAGATTCTTTGGGCCATGCACATACACTCAATGAATCCTCTTCTGCCAGGGACTGCTTTTGCTCAAAATTGTAGGAGCCCAGTGGAAGTGTTAATGGGGCTGTGGTGCATTTCTGCTCCTGATGGATGTCCAGCTGGCTCATGGGCGTGAGCTGCCAAGTGCTGGTACAGGCTTGGGGCTTGGATGGCACTGAGTTAGACTGGGAAGAAAAGCTGACAAATCTGGAAAAAGTCCTTTGCGCTCCCAGCTCAAGTAGCATGTCTGTTCTCTTTGACTGTATTGTAGCATGTGGACATGCATGTGTATTAGCATGTATATTACTTGTATTACTTATATTATTTGTATATTAGCATGTATATTACATGTGTATTACTTGTGAGTGCTCAGGTGTGGTGTTGGCCAGTGGTGCTTGTTTCCCTTTGAATCTGGCTGGAAGGACACACTTCCTTCCAGTGTGGGGCCTGTTAAAATTATTGGGTGCTTGTGTCAGCATTAAACCCTGCTGATGGGATATGGGTCAGAGGGTTTGCACAGAAAGCACATGGCTTGGGAATTAATTCCAACACTGTTAATTCATTCCTTGGAATCAAGACTTGTCTATCTTAGGTAAGATCCAAAGTGTGGACAATGGCTGACTGCCCTTTGCCAGCATTTGAGAAGAGGATTCCCGGTGTTTCCTTTTGCAGAAACTTATCCTCCTGCAATTTCTCCCCTTTCACCACTTGCTGTGCTAAAGCCCAGTCCCTCTCTACCTTGACCTTCCTTGTGAGCCTGGAGCTGTAGTGCTGGAGACCCCCATGTGGCTGCATGATGTGAAGTTCTTTTTCTCTCTTATCTTAAATGGTCATAAGGCCAAAATCAACCCGGTATTAAAGAGGTGATACCAAATAAATTCAAGCAAATATTGAAAGACAGTGGGTTTATCCATATGCCTGCTATTTTTTTATTGATTCCTTTAGTATAAGAGATGAAGCAAACAACTAAAGAATCTACCATTTGTATTTTATCTCTAAGACTTCAGCTGTAAAAGATTTGATAGAAATGTTACAATTCAACTGAGAAAAGATTCAGTTCTCCTGAAGCTCTTACTAGAGACAGTGGCATCTCTAATATGTCTCTCTTTCAACTGCTGCTTAATATCATATAAATCAAGTAGCATTGTGACACTAATATCATGGGAGGGACTATGCAGCCAAGTTGTTAGCATACATCATTAGAAATAGACTAATCTGGTTAAATTTTAATATATAATAATAAAAGGCATTCACAATTTATTAAGATTCTGATACTGTTCATCTGTAGCATCCTTCATAACTGATCTTTATGCACAGCTTTATTTAATCAACAACGTGGCCAACTGGAACAAAAGAAGCATTAGTGGAAACATATCTGTGATTGTAACTGTATATGTCTGAATGTTATTTTCATATATTTATCTACTTATTTTTTCTGCTTAGGTCTCATACCCTTGACCTCATGAATACACAGTTTTCACAATACATCTGATCTTCGAGTCATCAATACCAGTAACAAAGCATCACTTTGAACTAGGAAAGTGCAAATCAAGTAGAAAAGCATCAGTTGGTCCTGATCTGTCTGTGCTGCAGTATACATTGTCCCACATTAATGGTTTTATAAAGATGATGTTTTTTAGAAACAGGTTTTCTTCCAAACCCACCAAAGCTCCAAAAGTGCAGCAATGATAATCTCACTAAAAAGAACTTCCCAAGTGATTCTCAACCTAAGTTTCTTAACCTGGAAATCGCAGTGAGTTATTTCTAACCCGAGAGCCCTGTGGCTGAGATTCCTGCCATCTACACAAATTTTAAGCTTAACTGAAGCTTTGTGAAATACAAGTTTTAAGATTAGCAAAATCCAGAAATTGTCAACACAGTGAAAGGGTAAAGCCCAAATGCAGCCAATGTGCCCACATCAATATCCTGCTTCTTGCATTGACAAATGCAGATTCTTTTGTAACTCATAGGGCCATAACTGGATTCTTTGGCAAATCCCCTGCCTACGCTGATCGATGCAATGGAAAATTTTACCATGTCAGCAACATTGACATAACTGGTAAAAATGAACCAAGTACCCCTTCTTTTCCTAGTTGCAAGGCTTTTTCCTGGTTAGAAAGACTTTGCACTGACTTGGGAGGAAGCCGAGTTAAGGTCTTATTTGTTATGGGAATTTCCAAGCAATTCTAAGTATCTGAATAACGTACTTTTGACTTTTAGTTATATACTCTAAAGAAGAAACATTGGTAGAAATGGCTGGGTTCAAAGAGTACCAGTCATAGCTAAATCTAATTATAAATATTGAAACTCTGTTTCAATACCAGTAAATTAATCTAGCCAGTAAAGCTAAAATCTATTAATACATGTCTTTCGAAGCACAGTCTTTTTGAAGATTTGTATTGGATAATATCCTTTTTTATCATGATCTTTTAGTGTCTTTTCCAGATACCTGTTTCATCAGGTCCATCACACCCTGTTTATTTTAACTTATTGTATCTCAGGTTGAATCTACCACATCAGCTGCAGTGATCAAAAAAACTTAGTGCCTGAAGCCAGTTACGAATGCCACTGTGGCAAAACTGTCACCACTGTTTATTTAGGCTTGGGGGAAGGATAATTTACTTGAGACATGCAACCCAGACAGACTAATTTGTTATTTTAGTTAAGTCTGGGTAATTATTTTTTAGCTTTAACCTATTTAATTTTTCATAATAAAAATATATGGTAGGTAACATTTAATATTTGAGTAGAAAAATCCCATGACTGTATGTATTTTCATTCCACTAAAAAAAAAAAAGTATCTATGAAGTACAGCAGTTGCATATCAATGTGCAGATCTGTCACATTTTTCATGAGCTTTAGGTGACAATTTTTGTTCAAGAAAAAACAAAAGCCCACAGCTATCTTTGATAACCATCCACACTGGAATTTCAAATCTACAGTATCCTTCAAGTCTTCTACAGAAGCGTATATAAAATACATAATATTAAATGTATAACATCTACTAAAACTGCCTTCTCGATGTGACTGGAAAAAATCACTACTTATTTTATCTATGACTGGATCATCCATATCTGAGTCAAAAATAGTTTATGCCTGTAAAATTTCATGTGAATATTGATTTCTTCTGTTACATAAGTTCATTTCATTTGGGGTGGTGGTGGGCACCAGCATTGTAAGTGCCAGCAACCACATCTATATTACATTGCTCAAATTGGAAAATAAGTAAAGAAAGCTGTGAGAAACTGAACAATTTGGGGAAGCATCAATATTGTCTTCAAATACAATTTTGGTTGATGTCTTCACCTTTTGTTTTCCTTCTGCTTTTTTTCATAGAAATTACCTTCTAGAATGAAAGTTGACTGGCATAAAGATACATGCCCTACTTTAATACCAGAAACACCTGGGTTTGTCCAGTGCTTAACACCTTGTTTCTCAAAAAAATAAATAATCAAAACCAGAAGAAAACCTAAACCACCCAAAACTAAAATCATTATACCCCAAGTTTGTTTGAAGTATATATAGCAACCTGACTTGATAACTTGATATCTGACTTTCTTCCTAAAACTGGTTGTAATAAGTAACTAAGGGTAA
>VYZM01000564.1:37156-47400 GCA_013398915.1 Dromas ardeola | reverse complement strand
TTTACAAGTGTGGAGTTTTACAATTCATACTTAGCTTCCTGTCTTGTGGATAACTTTGAGAGATACACCCACTGATATTACTCTTATATTATTGAGTCATGGCAATGAAGAATCCTCCAGGGTGTCAGAGGAAGAAACATGCATGTGTCCAAAAGAAACAGAAGCCCTGATACTGTAATGTATTCTTTATACTTTTTGTAATAAAAATTATGGACAAATCATTATGTTACAAATAAAACTGTCCTTGAAATAGCTTATATTTCATAAAAATGTTTCATCCCAGGAGTGGCAAAAATATTCAACAATAGAAATTACTTCAAGAAAGGAAATCTGTAGTTTTATTTTATTTTTAAGTAACAGTCTCTACTTGTGATTGTAAGCACTTACAGTCAGCAAATGTAACGATAAAATTATGATTAATTAGGTTTTCTTACCATTTTGTGCTTCTAATTTCAGAAGTCAAGTTACAAAGTGTAATAAAGTCACTTCCTCACCAATGATTCACCTTCCTACTTTGCTTTTTTTTCCCCTATGCAAATATATCCAGGATCTGCAAAATCTTTCCCTTATAAGAGCAGTCAGCTTCCTGTTATTTCAATTTCTAACTGGTTTTCGAAAAGAAACCACACCTGCTGAAGTACTGTGCTATTTTCCTAAGTTATCAATAGTTAAAATAAAGACTTCATAAAGAATGCATTTGCAGTATCAATAATCTCAATGCAGTATTGCTAACCTTTAAAACTTAACTGTTTAACATACCAATATTAATGCATTAACTGCTGATAATTACATGGGAGGGAAGTAGATGGCAGAGGCACTATTCAGGAAGAATAGACAGACCAAGAGAGCTGAAAAAAGACACGGGGAAACTGAGGATGAAGGAAGAAGGTGAGAAATAAAAAAAAAAAAAAAAGAAGAAGAAAAGTAGTAATGAAAGCATGAATTTTTAATATTTTTAATATTTTTTTTTTACTCAGCAAATATGAATGATAAAATCTTGAAAAAAATGAGAGAACTGAAAAGCATGCAGTAATCTAAAAAGGGTTATTTGCATCTTGATTTATAGTGTACATTTTCTGCTTTGAGCAGTAGTTCCTCCTGTGTTCACTGTAATTTATACATCTGCTGACGAAACATAGCCCTAATAGAGTATGGCCATCCTTACTGAGAGAGCTGGAATCAATCCACTTAAGATGAGTGTCATTAAATTGAATTAATATCCGGAAAGACTGTTTTCCATTTTTCAAGTTTCCTTAAAGTCTTGGCTATGTATATATCACCATTCCATTCTCTCAGGAAACCTATTATCATTGTAACACAGCACCACATCTCTCATCTCTGTTCCTTCATTTTATGATCAGATAAGCGTAGGAAAGAGTCTCCAAAAATAAGGCAACTGAACCTTTCTTAAACAGTGAGCAAACCATACAAAGAAAGAGTGGCCAGGCATCAATCTGACTTTTAGCAGCAACAATCATCTGCAGCAATATGCCACTTTTCAAAAGCCTGCAAACAGCACTGAAAATCAGGTTTCACTAATGCATACATGAAGAACAATGGCACAGCACCAAAGTTTCTCAGCATGCGAATACCTCATTTGGGTATTCAGATGCCGAATTGACATTACAAAGGAGAATTTTATGAAATCGAGGTGAGGCAGAATTACAGCAAATACATAAGCAATAATGTTTTTCTCATTTTAGCTGAGTTCCCACCTCTCTTAGATGAGTGCAAAAAATTAGTTGTTCCATTAGATCCAGTGGTCTGAGCCCATGGCACAGAAATCTTTGAGGAGCCTTGCAGGCAAATAGAGAATAAGAAAATAAAAGACCTAACACAAACCAGAGGGTGTAAGGATGCATTCTAGCCAACAGAGTCGAAGTTTTCTTGTGCTTGAGTACTGTTGCACTGTGGAAGTAGCTTCATTAGTTTTGCAGTGACCAGCAATAAAGTAAACTAATAATAATTCTTTCTTAGCAAGGTATAATAGTGATAGTTTGCTGAATTCAAGAGACACAGAAATAACAATACAGGTCAGGAATTTGATGCAAATAATCATGGTACCTTCAACAGCACCTTTCTCAGCACAGAGGCTGAGGGATTCCAACGTATCTCACTCATAAAGCAGAAATATCAAATGTGGCCTCAAATATTTATAATTATTTATTTGGGCACATCCAAGGAGTAGTTTCAAGGCGTCAGTTCTTTAGCCGAAGCTTTTCTTATTTTGGATATTCAAAGTCCAAAGCACCCAGAAAATTATTACTAACATCAAAACTTGGGGCAAAAAAATATGTACTGGTGTATTAAAAATGCTTCTTCTGACAAAATTATTCTAAAAATCGGGTTCTTTAAGCTTACTGGGGTTTTTGAGAGGCCTAGAGTGTGTTGAAAATGGTAAGAAGAATTACATTTCCTTATCAATAGTATCGTTAGGCATGAATCTCCTGAATCTTATGCCAAAATCAAATTAGAATATGAAGCATATGACAGAAATTAAGATATTAGATACCAGAAAGGTAGCAATGACATTTATAGTAAGGGATGAGAAATTAAGGCTTTTAAGAAGCCAAGTTATTGCGCAATACCTTTTTGGTTTAAACTCCATTCTAAACAGCATAGCAAGTTGTCCATGTATTTCATTATTACTCTGAATTACTCTCAATAAAAGGTAACAACAACATTCCACTTTACTGCCTGCACACTTTCAAGTGAAAGAGTGTCACACTTTTACATGGATGACAAGATCTTTACTGCATCCCTCAGCCTTGCAAGATCATGTAAGAAGGAAGGGCATACTAGAAGACTCTCAGGTGTGTCTAAGCAGCTGCTAGCTTCCAAATAAACTTGAATAGTACCAGTGGTGCCTCCAGAAAATATTTAACAAAAAACTCACGGGAGTTCTTAAATGAGAAAATTATTCTTGTTGCCTTTAATCTTCCGTGATTTTGTGCTGCACTTTTGATCCACATTTTCTTTTTCTTTGTTCTCCAAAATGAAATTAGGATGAGTAGACAGGGGTACAAGCCCAATACCAGGTCCCAAATTAAGAAGCAGTTATAGTCTGGCTCCAAATCTGAAATCCGAAAGCTTTTTGTCCTTACAAAGTCCAAGTAAGAACTGAAAATATGCAGATTTTACAGCCTGATTCTGCCACTGTTAATCATTCTGAACACTTTTCATTCCTTCACCGAGAGCCAGAAAGCTATGCACAATTTAAAATCTATTCTGTATGTTTCCTTCTGGGAATTTCTTGGGTAAGAGCACATTGTTTTTCAGAAGAATACATGCGAAAGGATATACTGCCCTATTTAATTAAGGACATCACACTCCAAATACTGTGTTTCTGTATTACACATTAATACACTGGTCCTTCAGAAACATTCAAAATTTTCCAAACAGATTTCCCCCAAAAGGAAATATCCAGGCCCAGGTAATAAGAGAGGTTGTGTTAATGCATTTTTAATAGGGTTGATAATTTGAAGCCTTTACTGTCATGACGTCAGCTCTTGCTTTAAACCAAAGACTAGAAGAAAACATGTCTAATGTGAATCGAGAGATAAAGTAGACTCCAAAACAGGCAGAGGTAGTAACACCTCCAGCTCGGATTTTTCTTTCTCTTTTACCTTTGTGTTCTCACAGATTGAACTAGGGCTGTGAAGCTGACTGTTCTCCCCACGGAAACTGCCTTCCCTTCTATAAAATTCAATTATGTTTGGATTCAGTCCAAATAAGCAGTTTTCTTGCCAAAACAACAACAAGAACAAAACAAAAAAACCTTTTTTTCATTCACTTTAGTGAGATCAGACAAGATGATTTATTCCATTTCTATGCCACAGTAACAAAATCAAAGGAAACCGTGGACTATTGTAATAAACTTGCCACAGGTGAGGAGGTTAAATTCCCAGTGACCCCACAGCCCAATGACAAATGTGCTTATGTAGGTGTAGATAGCTTTCACATGAGCATCCTGAGCATCTCCATTACTGGCATAGTGGACAGTAACCTACTGAAGTGGTGTCACACCATATACAGAAAATATTTAACACCACATGAGAAGGCAGGAACAAGCTCAGGTGATTGTACATGTGACTCTCATGCAATCACAGGAAGTAGAAAAATTAAAAGAAAGTAGCCTCAGAAAAGATTCTCAGGATGTTCTCTGTGTTTTCCTCTCACTTTCAGTTTTTATTACCCTTGGAAAAAGTTCAGCATCTCTACTGAATGCAGAACAGACTGTAACAAGTCCAAGATAACTGCTATCAGCAGGAGTTTTTTTCTATCTTTCCTGTTAGTCTCTTTTGAAGAAGTCTGGGGAGCTCTCTTTAACCACACAGAATTTTTTTTGAAGGTAACCATTAGAGGTTAGATTCCCAGCTTTCCTTGGCATGGATAGTTAGTAGCTATTTATTGCCTTACAGCCCTTACATTTTATGGCTTTGATTCTCAGCTTTCTAACTTTCTTTTTAATGGAAGAAAGGCTTGTCTAGATTTACAAATGCAATCAATCCTAAACCAGCATTTCTCACTACTGCAATATCTTCTGATGTCTCAAAATAGGATTGCAAGTGCTGGGAAGAAAAGTTATATGACAGCAACAAACAAGCAAACAAAAAAATCTTTACCCCTACGGAAAACAAATTTTTCATGAGACCTGAATATCAACAACATTGTTTTCTGATTTCAGTCTGTCCAAACAGCGATGATATTATTGTTTCTGAATTAACAGCCTGTCTCTTAGGAAACTGGCTACTGTTTGTAGTGGTTTTGTAGGTTTAGAATTTTTAAACAGAGAAGGAGGTTCTTATTTGGCTTCTCTGAAGGTACTCACAAAGTGCCTCAAAATACAAACCCAAATAGTAATTTATTTCCCAAGGGAATGTTTTATTCAACGGTGAAATGTTCCCACCAGAAATCTTTTTGCTTGTCTTGAAATATATTTAATCTTTTTTTCTTTCCTCCCTGCCTTTCCACAGAGACTGAATTCATGATTATCTTAATGGTAATGCCCTGACTTCTTTTAAAGCTCTGTGAAGGAAATGTGGCTTTGTGCTAATTATTTTCAGTTCTTAAACAGCCACAATAGAAGAGTCTGGTTAATGTATTCATTGAAGGAATTATTTAAGCTCCATTTCAGTCTCTCATTATAAATGAACAAAAGAAACAAAAAGTGATTTGCACTCAAGAATTACAGCATGAAGTGTCCCTCAAACAAAACCACCAGCTACTAGCATCTCGGACAGACATTAGCAATGATGGGGATAAATTTGTAAAGCATGCACACGCCTACACTTGACCCACAGTGTACCAACAAGGGAGAAAGCCAATATGGCCCCATTAAATGGAGTGGCAAAAATGCAGAATGCACAAAAACACAGCAATTCTCCTGCTGCCAAGCAACCTTAGCCAAAAAAGAAGGCAGGAGGGGGGAAGTGGAGAAAGAACAAGAAAAGAAGGAGGGGGAAAAAAAGAAGAGCAGACTGCAGGGGAAAAAAGGTGAGGTCACATAGAAGCAAACAAATCAAAGTTATACAATTCCTTTTAAATCCTGCTGATTATAACCTTCTTTCTAGCTGTAGTTAGCACAAAATGCACAGACATTAGAAAGCTTCATGAACAAGAGCTGGAATTATATTTGAGAATATCATCTAGTTTCTCATTTACTGGATACACTGAGAGATTTAGGTGGGTATGACTTGTGTTCCTCAAGCGAGTTATTTTTTAAAAAAATCAAAAAACCTACTGTGGTTTGAACAAGATTGTGTCTGAATTCAAGCCAGATTTGCTTTCCAAAACATGCCAAACAAATACTGTTGTTCAAAATACTTGAAAGCAAACACACGAATTGCTATGTGACGCACAATTAAAGGAAACATTTTCTACCACTTGTTTCATTGCCTCACTTGGTTGACCATCAACAGGCAAGAAATGGTTAACTCTCATTTTTGAAAAGATGAATAATTTTTAAAATAGTCAGAATCAGTATGTGCCATGTGAGGAAGTGCATGAAGTAACAGCTTCAGAAATCATTCCGCAAGCTTTGGTATGTTCATTTATCAATGCAGCTTGCCGCTGACTTGCAATACCCTCCTGAAGGCCAGCATAGACAACAAACTATGCCAAATTGCACGAACAAATTATCATCTGGGACTAGCAAGATCAGTCATTTCCAAACGTTATCTAATCAGCAGTACCTGATTTCAAATTATTATTAACATGAAAGAAAGCAGAAAATAAGACTTACCATTATTTTGCAACATATATCACAATTAGTTGCACTTGGGCTATCACGATTTATTGCTCTTGGTATTTTTACACGTGTTAGAAAAAATGCTACTAATATAACATTCACGTAGTAAGGAAATAACAAGTGACAAATGTGCATCCAGGAAAATAATTAAATTTTATAATCTATTTAATCTAGAGACCAAATAATTTCAAGAATTTGTTGTTCTTCTTCATTGAATCCCATTGCTGAGAGGTTTCAGCTGAACTACAGAATCCTCTAGGCTTCCTTCTTCAATTTTGACTGACTTTTGGAAGATGAAACTAGTTAAATTCTCCAGAATTGATTAATCAGTCTTCTTGGCCCTCTGAGCACAATATTTTCCTCATGAAAATAAAATTTCACAATGATAATCTTCTTATTTTCTTCAGCACTTGAATCTTGTGCTTTTGTGACCCAGGACCAGTGAACAGCTACTCATACTGTTTCTTTTTTACTGTTAAACTTTATTATGTTACAGAATTATGAACTCTGTAGAAAATTCACTGAGCTGACATTATGGACTTGGGCGTAAATCCTAGTTACACAGAGTTCATGTACTGGTGGTGGAAGGTCCTGTTTATTTTATTTTATTGTATCTATATCATATTATTGCAAAATAAGACAATTATTACAATATAATTCTTTGCAATTCTTACACAAACCACAGTTTGTTCATTACAGTCTTGTCATATTGTTTGGCCTCTGACCATCTCTCTGCTTTATTAAGGACTAGAACTTCAGGAATGTCCTGGCAGACCACTTACGGGTATTTATTACATTTATACTATTTTCTGCTAATCAAATCATACAGTATTTACAGCAAGCTAAATACTTCAAATAGCCAACATAGACATTAGAAAATAGTAGTAAGACTATCTTTATGACCTGCAATTCAATCAGACAGGTTTCAGTTACCTTATTTCTTTATCATAAAGCACTGCAAATTCTACTTAGTCAGGTGAGTATGCTTTTTCTTGGCTGGGTAGCTAAACTACCATTGTTTCCATGAATACAATGATTGGCTTTGTTTGTATTTTGTGATCAGATTCATAAGCTTTCGCTACAGCTTGCACAATGCTGAAATAGAAGCCAGGATTTTCTCATGCTTGTGAAATATTAAGACATCCGGTAAGAAAAGTATCAGAATAAGCAGCTTCATGGCATGAGATTTTGTGTAAATCTTTCCACTGTGATTGTCCTTGTATTGGAAGACTTGATTCGTAGACTCTGAGGAATCTTTTTCTTCACATTGGATTTTACGTCCTGTATTTTAGTTTAAAAATATATTTGATGAGATTTGTAATGCTTTCTGCCAATGGTAAGACTGGTTTTAATAACTTTCGAATCCTTTTAATTCTGAACAGTATGTGTATATAGGAATTGGGCTTTTTTTTTTTTTTCTCTTGGGAAAAGAAAAAAAAAGAAGCTTTGTCTTTATAGGGTTGGAGGTTTCCTTTTTTATCTCTCCATATTTAGTATACCAAACTTCTGTCACATGTGTTATCAATGAAGTCAGTTGGGTCAGACTCTCACAATCAGAATTTCTAACTTCTCTCAGATCTTTATGCTCTAAATAAGGAGCTGAATGGTTTCTGGAGATGATGATAGCAGGGCTGGGTATTTGACACAAACTAGCAAGTAAAAGACCATATATCCAGCTGGAGTAAATTAGCACAGCTTCATTTAAGCCATTGATTTATACCAGCTGAAGAATTGTACCTGCTTTAACAAAAATACTTTTTTTTTTTTTTTAAATCACAGCAGGACTTTCTAATTATTTATTCATCTTTCCACACATCTTTCTGGCAGTACCGTTTAGCAAGATGCTCTGTCTGTAATTCACTTTTCGGGATATTTGAGTCCCTGTTGTCCGAGTGCAGTGGGCAGTGACAGAGCAGCTGCCCAACTCTATGAGCTGGTGCATCCAGCCAGAGAACACCTACCCGGTATCCTTCCAGCTCGTGATAAATCCCACTGCCTCTCCTGAGCACAACCAAGGTCCCCTTTACCACCTGTATTAGGGTGCATGTACAACTTAGTACCCTTTTCACACTGTGTTTTGTTCCTACAGTCCGTAATGAGAGAATTTCCTAGAACATGAGTCATATACCTTTTGTGGTGGAGTTATTTGAGGCTTGTTTTGTGTTAGATACACCTCTTAGTCTCACCAGATGGTGTTTCACAGCATTTTCAGAGCTTCATAGTATTGAAATGTATATAAATTTTCAGGCTATACAGTTTCAGACATGAAATTCCTGCATTAAACCATCAATATATTCTGCATTAGTCATCAATAACTTTTGGGTGAAGGAAAATACACCTTTTAGAAAAAGCATCCAGTCTCAAAATGCATCTCAACATTTGATTCGGGAGCATGAAATAACATCCTGTACTAGCATAAATATATTGTACAAAAGAGAGAGTCATTACACCTGAATTCCCTCCCAAAGTGCTTTTCAGTGCAGTTTGACAGATCTTTCTGTTTAAAACATGGTACAGCCTAACTGAAAAACAATTGTGGAATATGTGAGTGAAAGAACTACCAACTATAGAAAGTATAACGACCAGCAGCTACGCAGAGCTGCTAGAAGATTACTGCGTGTATTTAAGGTTGAGGCCTCTGTCTAGAGGCAGAATCCAGCAGCCAGGAGAGTCTGCACAGCGGCAGACAGAGCAGAGAATCAAACAGCCTCTCATTGAGCTCCCAAATACCTGCCATGAGGCTCTTGTGAGTGCCTGCTTGGCTTCAAGGAATTTTAAATTTACTTTTTCCCAGACTGAAGCTACTGGCATTGGTGTGGCATCCACGTAAAACAGGAAAATTTATCCTGTCTGTTAGGGCTCGATTTGTATCCCAGATTAAAATACCTGGATCTGGAATTCTAAAAGATAATTTTTACTTTCAACTCTTTCCTGTATATCACAACCCAGAGTAAAATGCAGCATTCCTTGCAGGGATTAACTCTAAAAGAAACAATAGATGCACAGGAGTTTCCAGATAAACAGCCCACAACGCATCAAAAATTCAGATGGAAAGAATCTTCTGGTTGATCTAACTCTTGACAGCTTTCACTAGCACTCTTTACTGATGCACTTTTCAGACAAACCACCTTCTTAGTACGTTAATTCTGGATTTTTTACTAGTTTAAGGGAATATACCACTAGTACACAAGTAACTGAGCATCCTGCCAAATGTAGTGTCTTGTTTCATCAAGACTGTGGGTCTATAGACTTAGAATTCAGAAGCTGTGTAGCTGAAACAGCGTGGTGGTGTGATCACACTCACTCAAGATAACTGAGCTGTGCAACTTACTAGCAAAGGATGAACTGAATATAGTAGGACTGAAATTGAAATAGATTAGAACAGAACCACACATGTAAGTGAATACAAAGAGCGTGCAGAGTTACCACAGTGAATGGTAACATACACTGACTGGAATGTGTAGTACCTGTTAGAGTCCACGGAACAAGAAAATCAGAGGCGTCTATATATTCCATTTGAAAAAGGCAGATTATACTATGTCTGCTCACTTTGTCTGTACTTTTGACTGAAGTCACTAATTTCTCAAGCTGGATAAGTACAAGAGGACCAGATGAACACCAATCTGATTCAGGATGTCAGTGCTACTGTACTAGAAAATATGCTTTTGATGATATCTGATATTCTTGTTGCAATACATTCTAGAGAATTTATTGTGTACTTTTCTAAATTAGAACTTATTATTCTAATTTAGTCTAGTGACTGGACTTTGTTTCACATAAAAGTGAGGTATTTCCTAAAAAGAAACTGATTGGTCTCTTCACAAACATCTGTTGTATCAACAAGAAGTTCCGAACATCAAGCAGATAATTTTTGGGGTTTTAATCTGTAACTTTTACAGCTATATTAGCAAAACAATGAAACTGAAACCGGACTGACTTTATTCAGAAATAAGTTTTTATATACAATATCTTCCTTTAAGAATGCAGCAAAGTA
>VYZM01000564.1:15242-37132 GCA_013398915.1 Dromas ardeola | reverse complement strand
CTTTAAGAATGCAGCAAAGTAATGTATTCATGATCTTTATCATGACAGTCGGTAAGACTCCATCACTAAGCAGAAGTGGATAAAGCTGTGAAGTTAAAAACCCCTGGATTTTCAAATTTGTGTTTTAAACTGGAAGAACATAATCTATTAACAGGCGGAGTACGTTTTATTCCATGTTTATTTGTTCACTCTCAGCTGTAGACCTCCTGAAGATAGCTATCAAAGAACTTAAATGTTGTAGATGCACATCAACATCCAGTGCCAATTTGTAGTAGAATATCTGGCACAACTAACAGTATAGAAAACATGGCACTGCCTCCTGTCCAGAAGTCGAGATTCAGGCCATTATAAGGAGTGAAGGGAAGATTCTCTCCCTCATATCTTCAACAGAGTGCATTGAGTCACAGTATATTCAAAAAAAGGTTGGAAAGAAAAACGAGGTGCTGTTTCAACAGCTGTGAAACAGCCACCATGATAAAAACAACAAAAAAAAGTCTTTAAATGTCACATGCTTTATAACACTGGATTTAATCATGCCAAGCCACCATGATCCTGGAAGACAGCATGCAGCTACGGTTTCCAAGAAACAATGTAGGAATCTATTTTTTATTAACAATCAGTAAGATTATTTAAACCTAACTTTAGAGTCTGTTGACAGGCTGAAATACGATTTATAACCTGCCCTGACATGTTTAGTAGCAAAACAAACCCTCTGAACTGAACTTTTTCTACACAGCCTGCAATTCTTCGCACACCTCAAGAATGGACACAGGACCATGTTTTCTGGCTCCCACAAGACAGTTTCTTACACCCTTCTGATTGTCTTCAAGTTCAGGGAGAAATCTATTATGAACACCTTGAATGTCTACAGCCCACAGAACACTGAAATGCTTCCCAAAGAAGTTTAGGAGTATCTCCTGTAGTGATTTCATTTGCAGGTACATCTTCATAAAGGACTTTAAATTCCATGTAAATAATTACTGGTATAAAGAAGTTTTGTGGTACTACATTTATACTACAGAAAAAGACAGCTGATATTACGAATGACAATGAAAAATTTTGCGAAAGTTAATATACTCCCAACCTTAGACCAGCAAATGGAGACACTATGCATATTAGCCAAAGAGCTCTCACTACTTCCTTAGGCTAATGCCACTATCATCCGTCTCCTTGGCACTCTAGTAACAAACAGCAGCAAGAAAAGCAGGAAAAATGAATTCTCACACAATGGTAGTGAAAATGATGGATGAGAACACATAGATAAGTGATTTCCACAGGAGTTGAGAAGCTTACTCTTCTTCTGGTCTCAGAAACCAGAACTTTTGAAACAGATCAGAAGTCAGAAAATACAATGAATTCAAACGAAGTTACTGGTACAGTCCTACAATTCTTTCAAACACAAGAAAGATAAAGAGAATGTTCTAAGTACAGTATTCGCTTTATGGCGTAGGTACCATATATTGAGAGAGTAAGTAAAAAGAGGGACAGGAAGGCGGTAAGAGGAAGTAAACATAGTATTATTAGAGGATATTATTACAGCCAATAGATTTGGAAAAGAAGAATACAACATGCATCACACTGAATTAAACACAACAGTGTATTTCAGTGGTTGAAAATGAATAACAGACTGTTCTAATCAAAAATTTTGATTCACTGTCTTGATGACAAATGAAAAAAGTCCTTTAAAAGTCTAATACACCACACCATTTTTCCCATTTGCCCTGAATACTACACACATGATTTGTTTAAAAATGTATCTCTTTATGCTCTGTTGCTGATTTCCCAGTGTGAAATCTTCTTACTTTTTTACAGTTTATGGCTGCTGCTTTGTCTGTAAACTTAAAAGAAACAAAGACATCTGTCACGAGGTACACACAGCTGCTTCCCACCCCAACTGGTGCTATGCTAAAAATATCTTTAATTAATATTCTGCACAAATGCTTATCATAAAAGCTGTAGATAAAGCACAGAGTAGGCACAGAATTTACAAGAGACCACTTACAAAGTTCAAAATTGCTCCCAGTTTTTACTCATCTGCTCATTTAATAGAACTGTTTTTCCCCCCTTAATGAAACCCAGTGCAAAACTTCATTTATATGAAAGTTACTGACTGGCTCAAAGGGTTGATAAAAATTTCATTTTTACATTTTCTATTGAAATGCAGTTGACTGGTAGTTATAACAGCTGAGCAAACACTCAAAATATATTCCCTAAAATAAATTCTGCCAATTTGACTTTATATCCTCACAATCCTGTTTATTCTAACTCTACTAGAATTCATAGTGGTGCTTTATTATTTTTTAAAGTTAATTAAGAAAAGTCTTTCTATAAACTTCCAGTGGCCATTGGTTATGTGAGCCTTTGTTTTTTCCTTCCAAGTAAGTTCAACTTAGTTTTACCAATATGTTATGAATCTTTAGCAATCTCTAAATATAGATTAGTCAAACCTTGAATTCAGTCTTGTTCATCAATACCTTATAAATCAGTAAATCAAGAGACAAAATCATGAGCCATGAGACTCTGTGGTGACATAGGGAACAATAAAAAAGCTGGATGAGATTCTGTGAACAGATTTGCTTATGGATAACCTGCAAATAGACAGCTAAACAGATTTTAATGAATCATCTACTGCACAAAAACTTGCTCATCAATGACAGTTTCTAAAATACAATTAAGCAGCTTTTGTAAAATGAAGTAATTGTCTCACTGCAGTTTCTAAAAAGCAGGGTTACTGACTGTTAATAATTACATTCATATTTGGTTCACTGGTGAGTAGGACTAAGGCTATGTGGGACTAGAGACAGAGCAGTACTTCATCACTCAGCCCATTTGTTTAGGTACTTTTCTGAATCACAGATGAAGGACGTGTTTGAAAGAGTATAGTAGTAGTAGACCTCATTATTTTCCATTTTTAACTATTATAAAATAAGGACATTTTTATTCTTATGATTAGAATTGCAAATTATGAGGAGTTGGGGTTTTGCACTGAAACTTCACCAATATAAGCTTAAGTAGAAGAATGGCCATTTAAGTCATTTAAAGCTGTCTATTCAGTACTTAAATACATCTGCCCAAATAGAAAATACAGACAGATATGGAAATTAATATGTACCTTAGATTTCCGTTGCCCTCTTCTCTTTTATTTCTATGCATTATTACCTTCCGTTACACACATAAGGTATTGGGATCTTTCTTACTTCTCAAAGTTGTTCATACTTTGTGGAACACAATGCATATCCTGTTGACATTTCCTTCTGTCTCATTTGAATGTATGTTGCATTAAAGATAGAAGCCAATTTCATGCCAGTAGGAAAGCAGGGAATTGAAAAAACAGTTCCTGTCTTGACACATGAAGTTATGTTATGTTTCACACTCCTATTTTAGCATCAGGTGGAGGGTTTGAATTCTGAAACAGCTTCTCTATTTGAGTACTGCTGGTGAAAAAAAAAACAAACACCAAAACAAAACAAAAAAACCCAAACCCAAACCCAAAACCAAACACAATCAAATTTTAAAAATGGAAGCAAAAATCCATCCGTAAAAAATTGAGGATATGTACAACATCGGTGATGGGTCCTGGAAAGTCCTCCTAGTTCAATTTTCATGTGTAGGAAAATTGATTCACATAGCAGAAAAAAATTATTTCTTTTTCAACACCTGTTCTGGGGCACTTCCTGCTTCTGATAAATGTACCTCAACATAGAAGCCACATTTATTTGAGGAAAAAAGGGAAAAACACTGACTTTTACTAGACACGAGGCCTTGAAATTGCTTTCGTTCAGGTAAAAATTACCTTTTTTACCATCAGGTAAAGATTTTACCTTCTTCAGGTAAAAGATTTAATCAGACACAGTTTATTATATATTACGTTCCTTTATTATTCATGTTGAAAAACAGGACTAAACTCAGAAAACATTTTGGCAAACTTTAGAAGAGGATTAGTTAAGGATAATTTTAAAAAAATAACCTTGCCATGCCTCAGGCATATTATCCAGTGCATGAATATTAACGGTACCTCCTTATAATCCCTAAAATGTGTTTCTATGAAGTATTTTTATCTAAACTATAGCAGGAATTTACAGGATATCATGAACTAGGGCAATCACTTGACTTATCTCAGATAATCGAAGTCCTCTCTACAGTACGTATTTTTGCAGCTATTACACACTCGTAGCCATCTGTGAGCGCTCTTCCAGGATTTAGCAGAACTAAAGAGGGTTCTCTTCCTATAACTTTAATTTTACAAAATGGGAAATGTGATCACTAGAGTATATTCGTATTATTGAAATAATGGAAGAAACAGGTGTTTTCCAATAAGAACTCAGTTCCCAGTTGCACTGTTCCATTAAACAGATTTCCCTACTTCTCTCTTGCCTGACAGTGACCCAGTTCCAGAGCTGTTATATTTATTCATGTGACAGCAGGAAAAGTTTTAGATTGTTCAACTGTTTGCTTAATGTTTAGTTCTCAAGAAAATGGATCACTTCAGTTTTATTCAAATCATTTTAATCTATATTACCATAGCACTTACATAATCTAAACACCACAATGTGTGGATAAGAAGGGAGCAACTAATGGTCATTGGTTTGATGAACTTTTTATGGGCTTGTAAATTGCTTCAGAAAAATAAATGTGTGCCTACACCTACAAAAAGCTTCATATTTCTAAAACCAAAACCACAAATGGTTTTGAAGTTGCTCAGGTATTTGGTTTCCTGTTTTTCCCATCAGTTTCATGTCTCCCGGGAGAGAAAAGTGCTAAAACTCCATTAAGACAGACCAACTGCTCCTACAGCTATCACAGATTAAGAAGGGGCAGATTATACTAGTTGTCTTACTGTAAATTTTCAAGCAATTCCCAGCTATATTTTGCAGATTCTGGTGGCTTAGACAAAATTTGAGATAAATGATAGAAAACTTTAAGGGCAAACTAAATTTAGAATCTAAATCTTCCAAGATTTTCTCCTTACTCATATAAACATAACCAGCCAGACTCACTGAATGACGACCATGCAGTTTTTTGCAGAATTAAATTCCTAGATAAAATACAGACAGAGGCTGCATTCATTTTAACTTCAGTTCTATTTTAATTTTCTTTTAGAAATAGGCTTATTTAATTAACTCCTGTCTAATATCATACAGAAAACTCCTGTGAATGGGGCTGAACAAGAATAAACTGAAGCCAATATAAACTAAACCCACTAATTTTATTTCAAGCTATCACCTTTCACATTTTACTTCACTTGAAGCACATTTGAATTTTGAAAAAAATTGTACTGAACCACGGATTTCCTTTCCCTATTTCATTTTTAAATATAGTTCTACCAAAATAAATATGGAAATGATAAAAATTTGTAAATGTCCTGTTCAGTAGCCATTTTCAAAACTAATGTAGGTGGATAGATCTTTGTCTACTGTTCTTCAAAACAAATGAGCACAGATTGTTAAGTACTCGCATCACTTTTAAAGACACAACATATATGCAGCTGCTGTTAGTTATCTTTCAAATAAGAACATGTCAGATTTGATGCCTGTCAGTGCATTTGGAATTTTCAAAGCCTCTGTTTTCTTTTCACAGTCATAAATATCTCTGCAAAATAGAAAATCACAAAGTTGTATTGAAACATTAAATGCAGTTTTACTGACATGAAAAATCATCTGTATAAAGTAATTTATGCAAAACTATATACTAGTAACTAGGATCAGGCTACCAATTATATGTAATTATCCTGTCTGCCTAACACCTCTTCTTTACCCTTCCGTCTAGGTAGTGCATTGATGCCAAAAAATTTTGAGAGACCCTGCTTCAGGTTAAAAAATCTTTTGCCCTGGAGAATTTCTTTGCTTCTGTATTAAGAGGTCATTGTATCAGATTAGCTGTGATTGAGGATAAATACCACTCAGAAGTGACTTGACCTTTCAACAGTATCACTATGTTGAATACTACTTTATTTGCAGGGAATTAACAAGTAGTTTTGGCTGGTCTGACATCCAACAGCAAGCCATTGTTTAGCTACTTTTTATTTGATCCGTCATTCGATTTCTCATCTGAAAATAAAATCACATTCTAACTGAGGGCAGCCTGACAGATCACATTATAGGAGCAGATCTCAAATCAGCAAGACAGAGAGAGGAGGCATTTGTTCACCACAGTGCACATCAGTCCTTTTGAGAGCTAAAGTATAAAACATGGATGATACGAAACAGAGACATGCAGTCATCTTTTAATAAGAACCAAAAGGATGTCATGCGAGAAGAGTGGGAATTCATCTTCAGCACTTTCCCTCAAGCATTCTGCATGAAGAGGGTTATCTCTTTAGGTAATATACTAACCTAGTAGCACAGAAGGAAAAACCCAAAACAAAAAAGCACTGTTGCCAAAAGGACAACACATTCCAAAGCAGCAAGGAGACGCTTGTTGTAATCCATCCTCTTTTCCCTGAATTTCTGCCATAGGGATCTCAAACACTGGGTCTCCAAGGAGGAAGAGATGCCAACTGTGCTCCTCTTGAGCAGCCCCTAGCCGTTAATTCATGAAGTGTCAATGAAAGGCCGCCTGTTCGCCGCGTCCCTCCGGCTGGCTGTCTGCAGCAGTGGGTGGTGACTAGTGGGATGATGTAACCCAAAGTGGCCGTCGGCAGTAGGTCACGGTTCATCTGCTTCCACTAAGGAATTGCAGCTGTGCAATCTGCAGCCTTTACTCGGGAGAAGATTGGCCACATGCATGAAAGCATCCTGTAGCTGTTACTTCTATCATCCCCAAAGAAAGACACAGGAAAGGAGGAGATTACAGAGAACCACAATGGGTCACTGGTATGGCCGACATCCAGCCTCAATGAGACAAGGGCCATTAAACAAAGTAATCCCAAAGTATTAAGACATGCAGGTGAAAACTTAAGGAATATAAGTGCTAAAACAAGCAAAATATTTGAAAACGCTGTTCAAAGTCTCCAGCCTCCGGGTACCAATCCATTTTCTGAGCAGTGATACAAACAGATTGCACTGTAAAATGAAGCATACAGTCTGCAAAAAAAGAGTAACGTTAGTCCTTTGGAAGAAAGGGCTAACAATTCAGAAAAACATGGTATCACAAACAAGTGGAAAAGATGCTGGAAAAATAATGTTAGGAAATTGCTGGCTAGCTCCCCTCATTTCATAGAAAAACTAGTGGATTTCTCATTTCAACGTGTGCCCTTTCTATCTTATTCTCCTGAGGGACATTCTAGTGAAGATCAAAGCGAGGAGTTTTTCAAGAACAAAAATAAACTAAGGAAAAGTCAATTAAATTTGAGAGGAAAGTACAAATTCATGCTTTCTTTCTCCCTAGGCCTAATCACTCCTTTTCATTCCTTTCTTCCTCTGAATTTAAGACTGTACTTCTCCTACACCTTTGTATCTCTACTCTGAAGATTAACAGAGCAATGACTGTGTCCAATACATCCACCTGTGCTTCCTGTTTCTCTGATTCTCATCGATGCAGATTCTTGTCTTTTTTTCTAACGTTCTCCACGTCCTTTCAGTTCATCTGGAAATGAAAAGGGAAGACATTCTGAAACCCAGGACTGCTAAAAACCTTGCAAAAGTTGGCAGCTGGTACTTTTTCCTCTTCTTCAATGGTGTAATAGTAATATGGCTTCAACAAATTCTCTCTCAGTTGTAAACTTCAGCATGCAGCAAAATTTTCTTATTAGATGCAAAGCACTCTCTTTTTTGAATGGTTATCTGCGAGAAGTTAATTATGTCTGAATTCTTTCCAAAATGAACTAATGGAAAAAATGACAACTGGCACGAAATACGGTAGGAACCAAGAGGAATTTGAAGATAGGATAGAGGAAGCTGCACAGAAAATGAGATTTCAGAAACCTGCACAATACAAGAGTAGTGTAGCAAGAGCTCCAGAACTTAGCTAATAGCTGAGATATAAGGACGAAATTCAAGTTTGTCCTATAGCTATAAATGTGGTCTAGTCTAGTATCAGGGATGTGTCTGTATGTACACCCAGTGAATTTAAGTTATGAATTCCCTGTGCGATCCAGGAATTCTCCAGACAGTCATTTGCGTAGGTGAGAAAATGGATTGATTTGAAACACTGAGTTGACTACATCAAAGGTGATTCACTGAAATCCTAGCCATCTTCCAAATAAAGTGTCTGACTACATGGTTCAGGAGTGCTTCAAGTGGAAATTTTGGACTGTCTTGAAGATGCCTCCTGAAAGTTGGTCAAACTCCATTGACCGGTTTGTACGTTTCAGTATGGTGAGTAACATTCTGGGTGGAGAAATCCCACTCTTCCTCCCAGGTGCTCCCTGAGCTCTGCAGAGCTGAATAAAAAGTGCAGAAATATGACAATTTATTTATACATAGTCAGTAGAAACTCTTCCTGCAGATGCAGACATGGTGTGCTCGTTTTGGGAAAGATTTGACTTTCAAATCAGTAACAAAAATTTAAAAAAAACCAACCAACCAAAACAAAACAACAAAAAAAACCCAAAACCAAACAAACAAAAAGGCAAAATTAGAATAGAACGCAATAGAATAGAATAGAATAGAATAGAATAGAATAGAATAGAATAGAATAGAATAGAATAAAATAGTTCATTTAGAAGGGACCTACAACATGATCATCCAGTCCAACTGCCTAAATAACTAGATAAGTTAGGGCCCTTGCAAAGAGGGCCCATGCTTGACACCAAAGGGACCAAAGGCAAATTATCCATTTATCTGCCAAAATAATGTTGTAAAATGCATTCTACGTGCTGAAAAGTATCCTAAAGGGGTGGCAGTGGGAGATTGTCATTGATCAACCTAAGCCATCCTTGAGAAAGCATGTTTCCCGGCAAATTATAAATTTGCCATGTTGGGGAAGAAGTTCCACAGGAACTGACATTCAGGTGACTTGTAGTAGAATTCTTTTGCTTATTAGAAAAAATTAATTACATAATGACAAAAATCAAGAACTGGTGCTCTAGACTGGCTTTGGCTGTCAGAAGGCAGAAATGGAAAAAGGACTCAATGTATGTAGTCCAAAAATGTAAAATAATAGCTTTCTCAGGTCAGGGCAAGTGGGAGGCTGAAGAGAGTTAAACATAGAGAGAAGAAAGGCTTGTTTTTGTAACTCTGCATCACAGAACAGAAAATCAGGTAAAATACAATAGAAAAATAGATTTTAAAAATCCATGGAAAAGTTACAGAAAACACAAAAATGACAGAAAACACCAGTAAGTGGAGAGAAAAAATAAAGTAGGAAATGCACAGGGTGAAAAAGCTGACAAACTTGGCGTGGAAAATGAATGAAGTCAATGAGAAACAAGCAAGATTTTTGTGGAATTATGCAAGAAGGGTGATCAACGCACTGAAAAAACTAGAGTGACATGTATAAGATGTAAAGCTAAGTGTAACATAAAACCCAAAAACTTCTGAATGCAGGTACTATGAGGAAAGAATTGTTCAAGAAGAGTGGAAATAAAACTGTTGGATAAGCATTCCTGAATTTAAAAAATGATCCAGAGAAATAATTATTAAAAAAAGTATTCTAATGGGACTGTAGAATAAGTCTGCCAGTCACAACTACAGTCCTGTTTGGATACAGGCAAACATCTCAGTATTATTATTGGAGAGGAAACTTCTGGCAAGAATTGCGTCATTATGGAAAATGAATATCCCAAAAAAACATTGGAAAAGAAAGGACTACTAACAATGGTAGGCCCAGTAGTTTCTAGACGCAGTAGCCAGGAGAACTTGAAAAATGAATGAAAAACGTTTAATTAACTAACAAAAAAACCCAAAATAAAACAAAAACCAACCAAACAAAAAAACCAAAACCACTACTTTAGACTTAGTTTCGGTAAGCAGGAATGAAATAATGGAAAGTATACATGAATGAAGTAACTGTGTGTTTGTTTATTTAAATAAGCAGATGGAAAGATAAAAAATCAGTTGGTAGAATAAGCTTTTATTGCAAAAATGTCAGTCTGTGAAGAATTAAGGCCTCTGGTAAGCAAATTCAGTCAAACTAAAGAGTTCAAAGTCTCAAACTCTGTAGAGGCTTAAATTTCCCCAAGTCAAAATTACATAAAAGGCCTACTTGGAACACAAATCCCAAACAAGAAAGAAAAGCATCCAGAACTAATGTAATGAATCATGTATATAAAGGGATATCAGTAATAATATGTCTGCCTGCAAAAAATAAAGAAACAAAAAAAAGAGACTGAACTTCAAAGAAAGCTGGGATTTAGCACTGTGAGGATAAAACAACATTCACTAAAAGCCAAACTGGATACAACTGCAAGGAAGAAAATAATAAAGATGATGAGATGGGAAAAAGGGAGAAACTCTACCGGGTGAAACCCGACTCAAGCTCAAAGACAGGCAATTTCAGCCTAGGAAAACAAATGAAATTTTGATATAAATTTTAAACAAAATTAGTTGCATTGACCATGTGGGCAAAGACATAGAATGAGTATTATGACGGAAGAACATGTAAATGTAATTGCCATAGGAAATGTTGAACTGCAATTCAAAAACTTACAGTATTGTAAGGGGAAGGTAAGGAAGGGAGGCTTTGTTACTGTAAATAAGCTCCATGTGAAGATAAGAACAAGTGGGTATTTATCACATCAAATGTCCAGCATTTAATAGACACTCTGCAGAAAATGGTGAAAAAACAGCAAATTAAGACAGGGTGGAGAGGGCAGGAATCCGAGAAGGCTTCTATGGGCCTCATATTCAATATTTTATGATATTTTACTCATTACCTTGGCTAAAAAAGCAAAATGTGATGATGACATATTGTCAACACAAAGAAGCATTATGTGACCTCGAGAAACAAAGGGATAGAAAAGAAATAACACTGGGTAGTATGAAGTGAAAATCACACACACGTACCCTATTCCACAAAATTCACAGTGTAGAAGCCTATTTATGACAACTTCTGACCCTACACAGAAAAGAGCTAATGCAGAACCCTAAACTCATAGATGGAGTAGAAAAGGGATATTTAAATTGGATACTTCTTATCCTGAGAAACTTTCAAAGCCCAAGAGCTTTAAATCAGGCCCAAACCACTGATGACTGGTTTAGAAATCATGAGCTACAAAAGTGCTAGAAAAAACTATCAGGTTTGTTTTCATTTTACTTCTCAGATATTTTTATGTTGTTACTCTGGGGCAAGTTCTCTCTCCCAGTCCAATTTGCAAACGTTCTACAGCAAATACCTAGATCTGGCTAAAAAAATTTAATTCTATTTCATTAAAACCTTAAAAATAAGCTTTAATGTAGTTTCCTATGTACTTTGCACTAAATTCAACTTTTGATAAACCCTATACTCCGTACAATAACCAACACTGTACATGAAACAGCTCCATGGAAAAAAGATGACCTCGATCCAAAACCTTTCTTTGCTGATTTGACACCTTACCTACACAAGATATGCAACAACTTCATCTCATGCTCTTGCTTCATGCCCTACTCATTTTTCCTCTCCCATTTCTTCTATAGTCTTCTGTCACCTCATCTTTTTTTTGTCAGTAGAAATAAATGGGCCTCCTACTCGCCAAGCATTTCCCCTACTTTTCAGGCCTATCAAATCTCACGAAAAAAATGCAAATCTCCCACCTGTCAGCACCTGAAAGCCTGTCACACAGGCTGCAGCATGAAGGAGTACGCTCAGCACATCTTTCTGGGACAGCAGGGAAATGTTACTGCACAATGGGTAAAGTCTCAGCACAGGAAAGGTCGTGGCAGTCCTTTGGTGACTGAAAAGCATGTTACCTGAAAATTTTGGGCATGTAACATAGTCCTTTTCCAGGAATCACTGCAGTCTTCTGTCTCTTTCTCAGCCTGTGACACAATAACTGTTCTGTAGAAAATTCAGATAATAGTTCTTCAGAGCTATAAGTCGGTTACTTTGGTAAAGATAAGTAGATGAGGAAGTCCATGCACAGCTCCTGGATGCCTTTGCTAAAAGGAGTCTTTACTGAAAAGAGTAGGGAGGTAGTACTCATTTTAATTTAGTGCAATGTTTCATAAAAATGCATAAATCAGAAGTAGATGAGAACTTTAAAGAAAGGCCAGCCTCCAAAATATTCAAAAAGGATCACAGTAAAACTATAACTCCTGTACACAAAAATGTCCTGTTGCACAAAAAAATCCTTTGCCAAAATGTTCTAGAAAATTTTCTCAAAGGTTAGACCCATAGCAACATCATGCAGTCTTTCTCTTTAGGTCGTCACAAAAGGGAGATCATGTGCTGATGGACAGGATGTCCCATTTCACTGACATGATGAAAATTATTTCACTTCATTTAATTAAGATAAATAATGTAAGAAAGCGTCTTTTGCCATGCAAAATTTAATGTGATTTATGAGAATATTATATCATTTCAAAGAGATAAAAGTATTTTAGAATACAAACAGACATTTTGTATGTATATAAGATGAAAAAAACCCAATCCATCTACTGAAAAGGTTTTTTTTGAGCAAACTGTGTAAGACTTCTCCTTTTTACAAAACCCTCTTTCGTGATCTAAATAGAACAAAATTATTACTTCACCAGTCACTACTGTAAGCCACTTTCTTTTCATGGTATATAGTTTTTCTTGCAAAATTAAAGAAGGCATCACATCTGATAATGGCCTAAATTTAACATAATGAAAATAAAACTTCAAAGAATTTAAAATCTGCAAATACCAAGAAATTCCAATACTAATTTCTTCCACAGGCATTATAATGGTTTTTAATATTGCTAGGCCTGACTGGAAAACTGGAATTTCAACATTAATTTTGTCTCATGTTATGAACACAGTAACAAAAAAATCAACGTACTGGGAAACAAACAAAGAGAAAAATTCTGATACACTTTGACATTTCCAGTTACAAATATAATTGAAATTAAGTATTTTTAAATTATTTGCATGTCTTAAAACAATCTCTAGCCTCCATTCTTCTATAATAATTGAGTCACTGTCAGACTATGTGTCCAACATCACAGAATCACAGAATCACAGAATCGTAGCGGCTGGAAGGGACCTTCAGAGATCATCTGGTCCAACGCCCCCCACCATAGCAAGTTCATCTTAAGCAGGTTGGACAGGAACACATCCAGGCGAGTTTTGAATATCTCCAGAGATGGAGACTCCACAAACTCCCTGAACATCCTGTTCCAGTGCTCTGGCACCCTCAAAGTAAAGAAGTTTTTCCTCATATTGAGATGGAACCTCCTGTGTTCCAGATTTGTCTGTTGCCACTTGTCCTGTCACCAGGCACCACTGAGAAGAGTCTGACCCCATCCTCTTGACACCCGCCCTTTAGATGTTTATAAGCATTGATGAGATACCCTCTCAGTCTTCTCTTCTCTAGGCTGAACAGAACCAGGTCTCACAGCCTTTCCTCACAGGAGAGGTGCTCCAGTCCCTTTTGTAGCCCTCCGCTGGACTGTCTCCAGTAGTTCCTTGTCTGTCTTGAACCAGGGAGCCCAGAACTGGACACAGTACTCCAGATGTGGCCTTACCAGGGCAGAGTAGAGGCAGAGGATGACCACCTTCCTGCTGGCCATGCTTTTTTTAATGCACGCCATGAGACCATTGGCCTTCTTGGCCACAAGGGCACATTGCTGCCTCATGGTCAACTTGTTGTCCACTGGGACTCCAAGGTCTCTCTCTGCAGAGCTGCTCTCCAGCAGGTCAGCCCCTAATCTGTACCAGTGTATGGGGTTATTCCTCCCCAGGTGCAGGACCCTACACTTGCCCTTGTTGAATTTCATTAGGTTCCTCACCGCCCAGCTCTCTAGCCTGTCCAGGTCTCGCTGTATGGCAGCACAGCTTTCTGGTGTGTCAGCCACCCCTCCCAGCTTTGTGTCATCAGCAAACTTGCTGAAGGTACACTGTCCCCTTATCCAGGTCGCTGATGAACATCACCTCATACACTTCAGACACTTATTGAGAATTGGTCCATCAAGGAATTCTAATTTACAGAAGAAATCAGACGTCAAAAAGATTATGTTATTTTAGGAAGGAGAAGTGTCAAACTGACTTGAAACCAATGAATTGTAATAATAGTTGCACAAGTCAGAATCTGAAGTATCAACATATGAGTCCAATAGCTCGGGGTAACATTTAAGGGTTAAAAACTAGCCTTTTTGCCTCTGTTACATTACAAGACCTAAATTCCAGTCTCAAATGTCTGCATTCATACTTGCCTTCTCCTTGCTGCTCAGATAAAGGCTTTGTTACCGTTTCCTTAAGACAGATTTGTATCTGTCTTCATGGACGTGTCTGCGCTTTTCATTTACAAGCTTTTGCACCAAATCATGGAACAAATATGCTGGAACACATATCTTTTTTGACTGCAAATTCTGCTTTATCAAACTATTCCTGTATTCAGAAATAAATATTTGAATGTAACATATTTTTATAAAGACTGAATTTGTGTTTAAATAAAAATTTCCAGCAAATCAACATCTCCCCTGTGCAACAATTTGCTTCTTTCCAGTCAAAACCATATTTTTGTGAGAAATTTTACCAGATACAACTCACAATTTCTTATAATTCTTAGTTTCTGAGCTAAGCTGATAGTAGGGAAATGGCTTCATTTCTTCCCTTACTGAATTGCTATTCACCTTTAACTTTATGTTTTTTGCTGGTCCTGTATCAAGCATGTACAGTAAAATGTCACTGTTTCAGAGACAGATAAAAATCATTAGAAATTTTGTTCTAGTCAAAAGTCAAAATCCAAGTAGTAAAAATCTACAGTCCTTTTTTCTTTTCCTCTTCCTTTTCCCTTTTCCTCTTCCTTTTCCCTTTCCCTTTTGATAAATAATCAGTCTCATTTGAAACTTCACAGTTAATCTTCTTTGAAGACAAAAAATTCTGTGCACCTGTATATTGCTAGCTCTGTTACAAAATGAGACATATGATATCCAGAAATTCAGATCTAGAAAAATTAGTCTGGGTGAAGTTTCACAGACATTGTACAGACATTGATTCTCCCTCATCCCTTCCTTTTTACAGTTATCTCTACTACTTGAATCCCTGCTATGAAAGGAACACATTTAGCACAGCACTGAAGTATTCTGATTTCTTTTTAAAAACTGGTATCTCACACAGCTTTTCAGTTTTACAAACTAAATTGCTTTTGTCAGAGTTCTTGCAAGGCTTTTGATTCTTGTGCAATTATGATGCAAAACAGGTGACATGTACACATACACAACTAACATTCAGTAAGTTTCAAATGTATTTCTGAGACAGTGGTTATCTGCCAGCACTAACCACCTCTCTTCCCTTCCTGCTTTCTCTACAGTTGATTTATATTCCCAGCTGCACCATCTGGGCAATGCTTTCCACATACAACTATGGAGGACTACTCAAATTGTTGCTGGGAGTCAACATAAAAAACTGGTGGTCTGAGGGAACCATCTGAGTAGAGCACAAACTCCACATCCAGCATGGCCACTTGTGCTACCAAAAACGCTGCATGTTTCTCGTTGCTCTCGGAGCATTGAACAGGGCTCCAGAAACAGCACGTTTCCTCCTGGCTGCTCCCTTCTAATAATCTGAAGTCTGCCAAAGTAGCTCGAACCTCTCCCCTCTCCACACCCAATCCCTAGGTCGCTAACCTTCCCAGCGCTGACAACAACGACTCCCTGAAAAAGAATGACAAAATCTGAACCATCTTTCCACACACAGGGAATGGCTTGCCAGGGATTTGATCTGTGGCAAAAATCAGCCCTTCTGAGCCTTCCGCTATTTTTAAGAGCCTTTTGGTTATGGGGCATATAAGGATTTCACACTCTGCAATGAGAGAAAAAAGCCAACAACAAATCTCCAACAGTTTATTCAACTTGCCCTCAATTCCACTACTCCTTTCTCCCCCACACACCCACACACATTTTATATCTTTATTACATCAGAGAATGCTGTCTCAATGATGTAGTACAGTATAGTACAGTACATCTGGTGGCTTAGGTAATAAATCACAGGACTATTTTTCTAAGCCTTTAAATAAAATTGTTTTATCATCTGCTTCTTCCTACTAACAACGCCATCGGTCCAAATGGCTTGCTTGGTTTTGCGAGCTTTCCCACTAGCTCACCAGGCCTGGCACAAAAATTTCACATCTGTGCCATATGCTTGACAGTGTTAACAATGAGTCCCTGGTTACACGATGAAATTTCATTTTGCTCCTCAAGTCTCCACTCCCCACATTCTACGAGGATGACAGACAGTTTGGGAGACCAGCCCTGCCCCCTTGTCTGGCAACAGAGGTATTAGTGAACAATAAAAAACAGCGTCCTTGTTTGGGAACTCCCAACATCTTTTCAAAACATGGCTATAACAAACTCCATAGCACTATGGACCTTTAGCCTCAGGTTCCCCCTCCCCACTCCACTCCTCCTCCACCCCAAGCCAGGCTTGTGAATTACGGCACAACACCCGCTCATGCAGATTTAACTACTTGGTTGTTGAAATTGTGCAAATAAGACAAGCATTTATATATGCACTATTTGCCTAAAGGTTAGAGTATTCCTTGGTATTCCAGGCCACTTCTACCAGTGGTGTGTTAAAATAGGCTTTTTAAGATTCAAATTTACTCAAACCTTCACTCTCCTTCTTGCTGTTGTTTTGTTAGACCAGCATGTTATTTGGTTGCTTAAAATCCTATATGTACTGCAGGCCAACTACGGGAAATGCTGAGCAGCAACTTCAGCTGAGCCCATGCTGCATCAGCTGACAGCTGTGTAACCAGGACATCTGCCACTGGCTCCATCGATGTGCTTATACTCTAGTGCACTTTCAGATTATCCCGCAGAGAAGGTAAGGGCCCACTTTTTACAGGAAAATCACTTTTAAAAAACACAGAAAATATTTAGCTGTCATAATATTGATGTATTTTGTAGATCAAATGTATTGGTTGGAGCATGCACTTGAAAAACATCAGTAGGCTGAAGCTACATGTTATTAGCCGTGTACTTAACTTGGCAGTCACAGTGGCAAAGTGGCAGCACTCCGTTTTGTCAAGTTCTCCACCCGCCAATAAGTTTTACTAGTTCCATTGTTTTAACAGTAAAAATCAGCAGCATGTTGGGTAAACATTAAAGAAGCCCCAAACCTGGTGATTCATGCACATAGCAGGTTCCATTACATATGAGAAACATAGAAACACTAGGTACATGTAATTAACAAACAAAAAAAAATTATGTTAATTTATTAACCCGTTATCAAAATCATCATTCCTGATTTCCTACAGTTATACATATTTAGTTAGTTAGTTATTGTAAAAGTAGGGACATGTCTGTCTTTGTCCTGTAATTCCCATGAGGATGGGCAGGGAGACCAAAACATCCACTCAAACATCATGAATCAAACTGAGACTCTCTAGAGCACTGAAATCAAACCAGGAAGAAAAAAAAGTGCAAAATAAAGCATTCATCATCTTTAAAACATACTTTTACAATGAATGAGACTGATACAAAAGCACTTGAAAATAACAGTTTATTCAAATGCTACTTAGTGCCAAATGCAAGAAAGAGTATTACATTCATAGGAAACTGTCTTCATACTCTCCTTAGGGTTAAGGTTACTTTAAAGTATGGTGATACTCTCTTCACTATCTCAGCTCAATACACAAGCCCCTCAGCTCAAACCCTAGGTGTTTAGCATGCTGAAAACAATCATGTAGAAAACTCAGCATTATATGGCCATTCAAAACACTACGAAACCTAGAAGAGAATTTGTAAGTCTTCAGAGGAAATAAGGATAGCTGCCAGGTTCCTCACGCTGCTTTTTAAAGCTTCATGTAGAAGCAATCAGACTTGCCTAAACACAGTTCATATTCTGAAGATTATCTTCAAACTAATGAGACCTGAGATTTAAAGTCACATTTTCAGGTTGCGTAAAACCGCACAGTTCACCCTGACCTTTCATGGCTGTACTTGGTCATAAGCCTAGCTTACAGAGCAAAGTGTACCACCTCCCAGTGGAGACTCTGCTGACACCTGGACTAGGCTCACTGCTAAAGTTTTTTGCTAATATTTTGCTCAAACCACCTCATCTCAGCTTCAAGTCAGTTGTAAGTTCATGAATCGAAGATGAGCAATTCAAGCTACAACAATGCAGCACATAAAACTTGAAATGTTCTCCTTTACAGGGCTATACACATAAGAACAACTATATTATGTCAGGCCAAAGTTTGATGTCGTCCAGTTGGTAATACAAAACAGTGGCCCCTAGCAGCCACTTAGGGAAGAGTAGAAATAGCATAAGCATCCTTCTCTGAGCATACAAACTTTAATAGGACAACATAGATGTATAAATTCCCAATAAATTAAATATTTCACAAATTCATGGTGATTATTTCAGAAATTCAGATCTGAATCTCTAGTAACAGCTAAGGAATATATGGAAGTTACTAATTCTTTTAATAATACCAGCTAGCATTGAGTAGGAAAAACCATTTTGCTAGTAATCATCTCACATTAGAATTACGAGCCATTCACCACCAGAAAAGACACTGCTAAAAAAATAAATTATTTTTAAAAGGACTCCCTAAAGATATGTCTGCACTAGTGCTACCACAAAAATAAGTGCAGAATGAGTTCAAGCCTTTGGAAGACATTTTGTTTCTGTTTTCTGAAAACAGTAGCTAAGCAGCAGGCAAGGACTATTTATTCCTCCTCTCTTTGAGAGACTGTGGAACATCTAATGCTAAATCTATGCCGTCTAATTATCACTGTGCAGAAGGATGCAGATTCTAGCCCCAAAATACAGTAGTACCAACTTCTGCAGCTCTCCCTATTAGCATAGTTTGTGCTATAGTTAGAAGGCAGCTTGTCATAATTTGCTGTTCAACTCTTTCTTTTATCTGAGTAATAAATACACAAGAATGAGAGAAAGATATTTGATTATTCAGTTGAAAGCAGTCCAACTCATTTGAACCTGGAACTATTACACTTTGGAACACACTCAGTTTTCAGAAGCCCCATCTATTCCTAAGTGTTGAGTGTAGCTGGATCAAATCATCATGTCCCCATTATGTGATTAAAACAGCCCCTGACCATGCTGTTTCTATGTTTGTCTCTGTTTTTGACTTCCGTGGCTCCAGAGTATCCCCCCTCGCCCCCATTAAAGGCCATCACAGATTGAGAGTTGGCTGCTTTGCCTTTTCATACATACCACTTGGATCATGAGTAATGAGGGGCATTTCATTTAGGGGTGTTCCTAACAACGGGACCCTGTCCAACTGCCATGTGTCTGTTAACGGAATGTTAAAACAAGGTAGGTTAATGTTAGGCAAGTCTCCTTGGAAAGTTATTAGCATAAGAGACTGTTTATTGCTAAAACATTCTTAAGCAAAAATAGAAATATATTTAACACTGTGTCCTAGATTTCCAACACACATCTCAAAAGAGAGTGTTTTAATCATTTTGCACTGTCTTTGTTCTCCTCAATAACAGCTGCTAGCTGGTCTGATAACCCCTCTCTCTTTTTCATTCCAGCTTCAACAAGAGCAGCAAATAGGAGCACTGTAACACCAAAAGAAAGCTCCAAGATTTTCCAAGTTTATGAGATTTCTCAAATTACCAGAAACAATAAGGCTATAAATTTTAAAGTCAACTTAATCCTTAGGATTAACGAATATTAAATTTTCCCAAAACACTCCTCTGGGGCAGGCAAGAAAGTTTCCCAAGGAATGAGTTAATCAACATGTGAAGCACTGGCAATATCACGTCACTGCTTTACACTAGCCTGACAAAAGGAGTTCAGGGGGTAAAAAGAAAGGAAAAAGCACATAAAAGTTAATCAGGGCAAAAACAATAGACAACTTGCTTTTCTGAATTTTCACTTATGATGGCTGTAGCTCACAACTTCACAAACTGAATGGATGAAGCCAAAGTAAACACACTAAGCTAAACATTATGTGTTCTATATAACCAACGTACTTATTTCCATTTTTGATGCTCTAACCTATATCCCTCAATTTGAAGCTGTTAAGAAATAGATGTTATGGCATTTTGAGCTCACAAACACTGCTATTTTCTATTCTTCACTTATATGCCTTTCAAAAATTATGAGAACTATCCTAGGAGAGCATAAAAATTTGATGGAGGAGTGGTCACCACAGTTTGGAGTCATCTGCAAAACAGAGAAGTATACCCTTCATCCCCTCCTCCTGATTACTGAGAGAGATCCCAGGACAGACCCTGTTGAATGCCACCTTGTTACCGGCCTCCAGTCCAGTAACCTCTCAACGTGACCATCCAAACAGCATTTTGCTCATCCACCTACTCAAGCTTCATTGTCCTAAAATGAATACAAGAATATTGTGGTAGACAATGTTCAAAGCTTTGCTAGAGACAATGTAAATGACATCCAGTGCCCTCACATTATTCACAAATCCAGCCTTTCTATCCTTCATAAAAGACAGTCAGGTGGATCAGGCAGACCATGTTGAAGACAGGCAAAGGCGGCACTGAATACCTCTGTTTTATCCATGTCCACTGGAAGCTCTTTCTAAGCTTATATTATTTTGAAAAGAAAAAGTAAGGAAGATCCCCCAGAGGAAAAAAGATTCTTTCTCTTTCACATGGAAAGAGTCCAAGCATGCCGAAAGAGAAGAAAGTTCAGGAGATGGCATGGTATGTATCTCTGAGGTGGTAGAAAGAGGCATTTCCTTGGAACCAGGGAGAAATGTGTGAGTTTGCTACCATTGAGTTGGCTGGAAGCGAGCAAGACCTGTCCGGACTGAAATAACAGTCATCTATTTGTTTCTACTACTACCGAAGTATTTAATATTAAGTAGTCTTTTTCACCATTTAAAAAGATGAATTTATTGGTTTTATTTTATTGCTTTTTTTTAAGTTTAAAAAGCCTTTTTGGGGAATTCATTACAGGAGAGAATTTTAGCACATCCACATCTCATTACTGCCATTCTTCCTTACTTTCATGGAAGAAATAGATGTTTGCTATTTTCTTTAATCTGGAAAAAAGACAGCTTCAGTAACCTCAAACAATACGTTCTCTGCACTGCATTTTATATAATGAAAATTATTCCCATATATTACCTACCAAAGACATGCCTTAAAAACATTTAGGTATGTACGCATGGGCCAACGTAAAAGCTTCATGATCATCTAATGCAGCTAAACTCATTTTCCATATGTGAAATGAAAATTATTTTCCAAAACAACAGATTACACTTAAATTTTAAAAAGCACTGCTGACCTTGACTTACATTTAAGTCCTACCCTTAAATTTACAGGAAACAATGAGAAGTAATTATTTACTTAGGCTTCTTGTTTTGCTTTCTGTGTGCACATAAATATAATACTTCAACAAGTATTATTATAAAGTATAAACTCAAATCTTTCATGAGACTGGAACAGCTTTTTGTATGTACCTATTACAGAAGGAAAGGTTAGTTTAGGCTTCATGCCAGCTTAATCCTTGGCATTCGTTCTAAAACACCCAGCAGCATGAGTTTCAATTAGTATTAGATGTAGGAATGTTGTTGTTGTAATAGACACACGTTTGCCATGAAACAGGTTGAATCCAACAACCTGTTTTACATACACTACATGACAATCTCATGCAATCATAATTCCTCTCTTCCCAGCATCCCTTACTGATGATATGCTTTAAAAAATATACATAAAAAAGATATTTGAAAATACTTTGGGATCAGTTAATATGAGATAAACTACTGTTATCTGAGTTCATTCTGTATCAGTATTATAGTGGTATAGCATCTTCTTGCTTTGACGCCAAGAGACTGCCTAAAGAAAAACAGTTGGATGCTTTCCAGGACTTCAAAACACAGCCAAGTAAGCTTTAGTGTATATTTCATCACCTTAACATCAGTTTAAAATACCACTGAAATAATGCAAAAAAAATAATCAGAT
>VYZM01000564.1:957-15171 GCA_013398915.1 Dromas ardeola | reverse complement strand
ATGTCTTTAAACAGAGTGAAATCTTTACAGGAGTTTCCAATAATTCAAAATTCAGTTTTTGACAACTATTAGGTATCTTCCCTTTTACTGAACAACTAAAACTTAAAATATAATCAATAAAAGAAAACCCCCTACAATGCCACTGATTCTATCAATACAAATTTATTTTAGAGCTTACTAGGGATCTTTTCTCTTTTGAACCAGGTAAAACCAGGGTTTTTTTAAGAGAAGCCTAATTTATTCAACACTCACTGTTTTTAACTTTCTTATTAAAAAAATAATTCTTCTTAACACCACATCATTCTTCCTGGAGCACTCAAAAAAATGTTGGAGATGGCTGTGTCATTTAGACCAGCACTAACTCTTTAACCAAATGCAAAACTGAGTAGGGGAATTTCCCTCTGGTCAGTAATTTATCAATAGATATCTTACTTAAACTTTTTTTACAATTTAGTGTTTATGTGGTGATAATCTTTAGTGTCTTTGAACCATTATGTAGCATGCAAACCAAACCCAAGAGATTGATCTTGCTCTAAGAAATGTACAAGTATAAAAAAGACCCAAACTGAAAAATTCAAATCATTGCATCCTATAAGGCTGAGTCTGAATAACTCATGGGTTTTTGTGTGGACTTGCCAAAAAAGAACCAAGAACTTTCACAGCACACTTCTATTTCTCCTCTGACTGACTTGTGTTATTCCACAGGAATGACAGACTGCAGCTTATTACACAGGATAAACTCAGACAAGGGAGAATACCGCATTATTAGCTAAATTAACCTGAATATTGATTTAACCTGAATATTTCCTTGAATTAATTTCTTTCATATACTGGAATGGCTTTAACCAAACTAAAGCATATTGTCGTCTGTTTAAAAACACAGAAGTGAGTTCAAGAGATATTATTGTGCTAAACAATAGAAAAATTCAGACGATAGCTTGTGAGGCTATTAACTGCACTACATTCTTTATTTAGCATAGTGCTTTGTTACTTTGGACAATACGTAGTCTGTGGCATCACAGTCTAAGAAATACAAAAAAATTTTCATGAACAGACCATCTTTACCTCTGGTTTTATGTTATCAAGTTCAGTGAAGGCAGCTCATATATACTTTTAAGTATTATTTTGCAGCATACATAACGATGGATTAAGATATTCCGCCTCTTCAAAGAATGCTAAAATGAAGTTAAATACCATATGACTGGCAGCTGTGACAACCTCAGTTTTTTAAAAGTGAGGAAAGACATATTGCGATGTCTCCCAGTGTCATCTCTGAGTAATGACTAGACCTAACAACGTATATTAAGATAGTCCTACACTGGAAAATTCAAAGTTGCAAAACTTTGTCAAACCCAAACTTGCAAAAAAAAACTCACTTGAGAAAAGTTGTCCAGACTAATCTTTCCCCTAATTAGCTGTTCTTTGCAACAATGCAAAACAATATTTTTCCTCAAATTTCTGTTTGTGAAAAGAAAAATGAAAAAAATACCAGAATATTTCAACTTATATACAAAGAATTTTCACATGTTTACTACTATGTTTTGTGAAGATAAGAAATTTTATCCTTTAGCAAAAAATCAAATTCCTATGAAACGAAAGGTTATTTTTCTACCAAACCTCACTGGCTTTAATTTAGAGCAGGTGGAATAATGGAGACCAATGAGTACATGCAGCTTTTTATGCAACACATTGATTTTTAGGAAATTTCTCAATTTATGTAGTAAGAAATAAACACTTTTAAACTACTGACCTGTGATAGCATCAAAATATGGTTGTAAATATACTGAGGAAGTAAGAAGCATGAACTATATTTGTCAAAATTATTTTAGTCCTCAAATTTTGAAACTTGTTTAATTTGTATCATTGATAATACTAGACCTAGGACTAGCAACTGTCTCCAAATAGTGAGCAGTTTTCATACTTCTATTCCCACTGACACTCTGCGTTTGAAGGAAAGTTTAAGAGTGTGGGTTTTAGGGTTTGTTATGGTTTTTTTTATCCATCCTATCCATCCCACCACTTTTTTTTTCTTTTTTTTTTCTTTTTTAGCAAATCATTATACATGTAGCATGCTTCACTAGTAGAAAATCTTATTACAAACCTTTGCTTCACAGCCTATTGTTTAGAAGATTTGGTCAAGTGCTGGTACCACAAAACACAGCAATAAAGTGTTAAGCAGTGAAGCTCTAGATTGGTGCACAGTCAAGGTTCTCCATTAAATAAGACTTCCTTTATTTGCCAAAAATTTTTCTGAGGTGGTCCAGAACTTATAAACAAATAGCCTGCTCTGCCTTTTGAAAAATGTGGATGATGTAAAAGATGGCTGGCATTTCTTCTATAAGGTTACATTTACTATGCCAAATGTTTTCTATTCTTACCCTTTATTAAATGCAAACCCTAACATTTTGCTTTTATTTATCAGACATACCACATGCATTGAGGTAAAATGAGCTTTGCCAGAGCACAGTATTGTATTTTCAGTCAGGAAAGTTTACTTTTGCAAATTTAAAACTTCATCAGAAAACTAAAGTACGTGCATATGTATCTGTCATTCATCTCAGTGGTCAGTCCAGCCCAAACAATGACAGATGTTCAGTACATGAAACTGCTATCCATGTCTATAAACTCTACCATTTCTATCAAGTCTACTTTACAGACATCTTCATTTATTCTGCTGGTACTATCAAAGTGTCATTATATTATCTGAAGGAAATATTCAGATTTTAGGCTTAGCAACTGCTTAGTTACCTTAGATACAATTTGTAAATTTCCTGTTTGCCACAGATGTGACTCTCTATTTTGCACTGACTCAGTAAAATCAATTTACAAGCTATATAAAATTTTATAACAATCAAAATTATACTGTATTGGATCAACATTTTTGTCCTGAATTGTCATCTAAAAGTCATCTGCGTTTTCAAATTTACATCACAGTGTACACTTAAGGTTACCACCACTCTGTGAAATACTCCAATATAAAAAAGTAATCACTGCAGTGATTAGCATCATATTCATCAGTGGATTCCTAAGTTTCACATTGCAACTGCTTGCATGGAATATGCATTGTTTCCCTGAGAGTGATACTGTAAAAAGGCTGAACTATTGTTTCCACTATTATAAAGAACATTGTTCACTCTTTTGCAGTGAATGATGTGCCCCTAAAAAGACAAGGGCTGCATTTATATGATGTTGAATAACTGCAACTACAATTAAAACCTCAGAATTTATAAGGTACTTTGCATGACACAAAAACACCCTCTACCAGGAGTAAATTTAGAGTTCAATTCTACATAAACCATTGTGCTCAATTCTTGAATGAATATGAAGAATTATTGGGGTATTTGCAAGCTCTAGAACCAGCAGAAATTAATCATCAACACCTGATGCACTTGGGAGTCTGGACAAAATGTGGAATTGCTCCATTGTGATAAAAAAATAAATGTAGGATACAAAGGAAAAACATACAGAAGAGAGGAAGCTAAAGGTTTTATTTATTGTTTTACTGTCAATGAAAAAAGCTTTTCTCACCATGAGTTATTTCTTAAAAGTCAAGCATTTTCTCAGTGCCATTCTTGTAGTTTGCACAGCCACAGGAGTTAAGAGTTAGCCAATTCTGTCAAAACCTGCCATTCATGTAACTGTCTCCACAACCACAATCACCACTGTGAGTATGCACTGATTACCCATCTCACTTTTGTACTCTCAAAAACACCAGAGCAAACCCTATTGGTCAGTTTTTAAAATGGCTCAGCTGCAAAGCTAATGTCAGTTATGATTCAGCCCTAATTTTGCCTGTCAACAGTCTTGTTCAACTTCCCAGATATTCCAGCTTGTTGCCAAGACCATTTTGTAAACGAAATCTCTCTTTTGAAAATCACCATATGAATATGTCAACAGGTCATGAAATATTTTCATTACAAACCTTGAAGAAAATCTAAGCTCTAAAGCAACAGCTAGAAAAATGTCTATTTCATTAGGCATGAGTGTGAAATCTTGCTGGAAAACATTTATTTTGGCAACTCCCTATTCTGTTGGTGGCCCAAAAGTATCCTGACTAGACTATCCTGGTGGGAGGCAGCACCAGCTCCAGTGAGGAAGCTGTAGCAGATGAGCTAATAACTACAAGGATCACCCTAGAGCACGAATTTGCAGTGTGCAAGTACCTAAGCAGCTGCAAGGTCAGACAGAAATAGAAATTCTCATCTTACTTCAAAGTAAAATGTTGAAAACTTATATTAATTTATCCAAGAATCAAAAAGACTGTTAGAAAACCCACAAGAGAGATGGCTTTTTTCTCATGTTAATAGTGGGAATAGATGTTAGCTTGCTTAGTGGGAACAGAGTTCCTTCAACCTCTTCATAGGATTCCTTCAACCTCTTCATGACCTCTTAAAAATTTTGTGGTCATTTTAACTAAGATCCTTCACTTACCTGTCAGACCTAGTTATCATCCATTTTTAGTTTCGCCAAGTTTCCTACAGTGCACAAAAAATCCGTGATTTTAAAGGTGAAGAGCATGTTTAAGGCATAAGCCATAGTCAATTACTTGATGCACAAAAAGACTGCTTCCCAAACAGGGAGGCATGAAACTCAGAGGGTTTTATCCTGAAACTGAAATTTAAGATTTGTGACTCTAATATCCTTGAATCTTGAGCATGACTGTATTTGAGACAGTTTATTTTTTCCTTAGACAAATGCAATAAATTCCAAAAGCATTCTTTATCCAAAGACATCTTTAACAATAAAGCACACAGCTGAGTGTCAAGATACATAAGTTCTGCCAGAGATTTCCTATGCACTCCATCCAAAAAAAGAAATACTTATCTCACTTGTGAATTTCACATGTCAATTTGAAGTCTGTTAAGTATCCAAAAACTTCAAATACACTATGAATTATAACAGTCTACTGAGTGTTACATGAAAAAAGTCACTAAAAATAATAGTGCAAAGCTCTGGGTTTCAATTCTTTATTTTTAAATGTTTTTACTTACAACCCTTCTTAAGTATCACTTTGCAAACCAAGTCAGTCCATACACTCATAACAAAATTAAAAAACACGATTTGAAGGGGAGTTTTGGGGAATTTTGGTTTAAGTCAAACTGATCAAATGCATGACTAAACAAAACAATCTGGCAAAGTGTGAAACACGATGACTCTTTCGATTCTTTGTAACAAATCACCGTACTACCAAAAGGACTAAGTGGTTTTACATTAAAATTTAGAAGGAAACGACAGCTTTCCTGCTTCTTTGAGATGAATTTGGAGAGTTCATTCAGCACTCAAATGTGAAATTACAGAACTGCTGGCCAAGGTATGTAACCTACCATTATAAAGAGCCACTTGTGCTGGTGGACTGGCAGGTTGCCATTTAACTCTCATCTACAACAAGGGCTCCAGAGTGAATCCTGCAAACTACAGACCAGTGAGCCTGACTCCTTCCATCCATGGGAAGACGCCAATCTGTCTTTAAAAAAGGAAAAAAAGAAAAAAAAAAGAAAAAATAAGGGGGACAGAAAGAAAAGATTACCTAAAAGACACACAGATTAACACAGGTTTGTTGGAGAGGAATCCGTGTGGTTTCTGTAAAGGGAAATACTGCTTCATTAACCTGCTGGAATTGCAGAAGGGTAACAATACCCACGTGGATAAATCTGACCTGGATTTTCAAATGGCCATTGACAAGGCTCCACATGAAATGTTATAAAGAAATTCCATTGCTGCGGGACTGGAGAAGAGGTCCTTTTAACACAGGGAGCCAGTTAAAGCAGAGGAAGCAAAAGGCAGTGCTTAGGTGTTGTTTTCAGGATGGAAAAATGCCAAGAGCAGGGTCTCTCCCTCATGGATCGGTGCTGGGAACGGCTTTATATCACCTCCCTTTCAGTGACCTGAAAGTTTCACAGGCAACTGTGAAACTTCCAAGCTTGCAGGTGATACTGAGCTCTTTATGGCTAGTCAAATGCTGTCCCCATGGCAAGGAACTGTAAAAGGGCTGTGGTAGGTAAGCACGAATGTAAGGTCGTGCTGAGGAGAAACAATGCAGAACTAGCAGTTTCAACTCAGGAACAAGATCTCTGGGTCAACCTTAGCAGTTCTCCAAAATAATCAGCTCAGCATGAAAGGGCATCTGAGAAGCCAAGAAAAAGTTTGGCTTTATCAGGAAGGTCACTGAGGACGAGTTCATCTGTTTGTTCCTGTAACAAACATTGATGCACCCACATCTTGAGTGCTGTATGTCATTTCAGTCCTTGCACCTCAAAGGGAAGGTAAGAGAATTATAGAACACAAAAATAAAAGGAGCTAAAATGATCCAGGAGGTGGATCGTCTGCCTTGCAAGCAGAGATTTAAAAGGCTGAGTAGTTCTTCAGTTTGGAGAGGAAAAGGCTGAAGACGGCTATGGCTGAGATTTGTGAATTCCTGAAGGCAGCGGGTAAGCTGAATGCAAGACTGCACCTCACCAGATGCCATGGTAAGAGTGTAAGGGTCACTTGGTGAAAGTAGCAGATGAGGTTAAAACAAATAAAGCCATGTATGGTGTCACGTGGTGGCTCAAGAACTTCTTGAATTTGCTTCCATCAGGCTATGGAGGCAGGCAGTGCCAGTGGGTACAAAAAGGGGTCAGATGGATGCATGGTCAGGAAATCTACTGAAGGAGGGATGTTCACTGCCACCTTGTGCCCTCCTCTTCCACAGGCTGGAGCAGTGCAAGGGGATTGGAATGCAGAAACTGTTAGATTTGTGCACTCTCCTGAAGCAGCATCTGCTTTTGCCTCTGCTGGAGACAGACCACCTTCGGTGGACGTACACAGTCCTGTTCTAATCCAGTTGAACATTAATGTTCTCATATGTTTTTTCCTTGTCAAGATAGACTACAGGAAGGATACTAACTCTACCTGCTATGCTTCTGAAACGCTAAGTGCACGACTAACTGTCCTGCACAGATTAATTTCAGGACAGTAAAGAACAAGATGCAAATAGTGAGACTGAAAATGGAGGGGAATTCTCAGAGACTCCTCCTTGAAAGATAATTCCTTCCTGAAATTTAGTATGGTGCTCCTAATCTTATATTGAAAAATCTCTTTTCCTCCATTTTGAATAGCTTCTTCCTAAGCAACAATTACTCAGCTCAATTCACTGGTGTGTTATTTACATTTCTTGGGCAATTTGGGAGAATCTAAAAATCTTTGTACTGGATACAGAGAAATTTAAATTCATGATTCATAATATAAGCACTTTTTGCTTAATTAATGCTTGTCATCCTACATACTAATTAACTGTTTCACTCCATTTCATCTCCAGCTGAGGGAACTCAAGAATTATTTGTCTATTTTAGTGTTAGGAAGTTAATGCATTGTCATCCTTAGCTTATGTCAGAAGAATCTGAACAACAAGATTAAAACTCAGTGCCTTCATGCTACTTACTGGTACTTTCATTTTTAGATGCTTGAATCAGATGCTAGTTTTCACAGAGAAGTATCACATCTAACCAAGAACTGAGAGGAACACCAGGTATTTCTCAGTATCAATTGTTTCACCTGAATTCACACAGAAAACTGCCATAAAAGAGACATAAACTCTCTTTTTTAAAAAAAATACCTCACTTATTTCTTGGGCACAAGGTCAACAACTGAAGTACTGTAAGAACTAAACTATGCCTCTTTAAAAAGAAACTTTTAAAACTTTTTTACACTGTAAGATTAAGAATAGTAATATTGGGAAGGGGGGCAAGAAAAGTTCACATTAGTACTTAAAATCACACACACTTGCCAATGCATAGGTCTTCATTATTCATAACTTTACTAGATTGATTGATGTAATGTGTGTCACAAACATGATTCAGAGAGAATTTTATGGATGAACCAGCAGGGAAATTGCCTGGGACCTTGGGGACCAGAAGAAAGCACCCCAGGAAGCCAAGCCAATTAGTAGTACAAGTCATCTAATGTATGGATGACAGCAGGGAGGGGACCATGCTTCAACTTGTCTGGAGCCTTAGTGTAGCTAAAGCCAATGTCAATTTTCTAACCCTCTTCTTCACCTGTATCAGAATATCTGTGCTGCTGCTGTAAACATAAAAAAACCAACCTATCCAACACAAATTTTACAAACATGCAATGGTGCATTGCTAGTCTGCTGGAAATAATTAGCATTTTCTGAAAACCAGAAGGAAGGATTGCTAACACATTAATAGCAGACTAGCACTCTACAGAACTAAAGAAGTGGTCAGCTGGAAGGATTTGCCAGCACCAGTGTCCTAGTCTGCAATTAGCTCTAGTTGGTTTTGCTTTAGCATTTTCTTTGACTTACGAAGGAATTTTTTTTTTTTTTAAATTTTGCCATGAAAGGAGTTACACATCTTACCATTTACAATTCAGAAAGTGGATCTGTGTATTTAAAAAATGTAAGCATTTGTTTTATAGGTTAGAATTTTTTTCTCAATTAGAAGCACAGCTAACAGTTTACAGTAAAGACTGCTATGTGTTCTCTGTAAAGAATTTTGAAAAGCTGAATAAATAGAACAGCTTATTTCTGAGGATTCCCATATTCTTTTGTTTTGTCAAGATCTAAGAATTAGATGAGAAAAGACACACTCAAATGTTTTGCACTTTCCTGTTGATCTTGGTCCTAGTTATTACAAGAGATCATGACGGAATGGCATGCCATGTATCACAATATAAAATACACTGAATTTTAAAGATCTTTCACCATAGTCCACCTGCATGCAATTTTTGTAAGACTTGTTAAATATTTAATGGGACTTTGGAGCACCATGATATATCAAGTCAGCTGTAGGCTTATTAACTGCTTCTAAAGATTGAGAACATTTTATAAAGGGACAGTAACAGAAGGCAGTGGACACAATGCGAAGGACTTAAATATCACATGTTTGGGCCTGACTCAGTCTTTCTCTCAAAAACAAGGATACAAATGCTAAAAACAAAAATACAAATCACTCAACAAGTCTGAACATCCTATTGGGATGCAGAGCCCTATCTGACTGATATTTATACCATTGATGTTTTGCTTGTCCTTACAAGAACAACTTTTTAAATCCAAAAAGCCCCACCTTCCTAGTTCTGCACATGTTAAACATGGTAATTTTATGTTGTATGTCTGACTGATCCACAAAGAGCCACCAGCATGTTCAGATGATTTTCAGCAGGTATAGACAAGATGATCCTGTTCACTCTACTTAATTGCATGCGTATACTGCCGTGAGCATTCCAGGGGTGGGTTTGCCCAATTAGGCATTTCAGTAGAAATCTTTGACAAAAAAAAACAGCAGCAAAGACTTTTCCAATTAGGTTTTTTAAGTAGTTTACAAACAAATTAGAATTAAATTAAAACTATTGCCATACTTGTATTTCAGCCTCTGCAAATACAGTTCCTGCTGATAGGAAAAAGAAAGTATATTGAACATCAAAAAGTTGTGCTTTAAACATTCACTATAATTTTGTAGTTTAATGGGAATATTCCATAAAGGCCATAGGTAGAGAGGTAGTTGCTGAACTAAATGGGCAACATCTTGGAAATTCAGTCTGTATATGGAACTTAGAATCAGTAACTCATTGATGCAAAATGTTAACTGTACAAAGACAATGTCTATAATGTCTCTAGTTCAGGATGAATCAGGAATCTTTGCCAGAAATACTTTAGGTGGTTGTTACCCTGATGACAGAATCTTGACTAATCTGCTTAAATCTCTGGCATGCCTTCTACTTCCTCAAGAGTTAAGATTAGTTTCTTTTGTCCTTGATACAGTTGTTCAACTGAATGGTGCAGGAATGATTCTTTTGCCTGAAGACACCATACACAGGATAAATACACTTACCCTGTCCTACAATTAGAACAGTTCAATGAAGTAATTTTGTTGTCCAAATGTCACAATTTGTGACTCCCTGTATTGCATATTGCATGAAAATTTTTCCCTCATTCAAGCTCTGTGTTCACTCTGCATAAAGCTAGTACCTACAGCCGCTATACCAAAATTTATAAATTAATAATTCTTTTTAGAAAAAAGAAGACAAAAATGATTATCCCCTACCCTGACAACCTATTTAGTGTTTAAATCTTGTGATTCAAAATATATCAGAGAGTAAGGCTTCAATATCAGTATTATTATCCTGAAATTTCAAACAAATTTCAGTTCTTCTCCACCAAGACATCTGAAAAATTCTCGGACCAGGGAGCTGACATTCATATTCTCCCAGCAGTCAACCCACAGGAATCCATTATCAGGGACACCAAGGAACTTGTCTCTGTTTGCACACAGTGCTTCTGAGTGCTTATGGACTCTGAATGGCTTTTTTAATTTATCAGGTGTCTCATGTACTTTAAGTTACTCTAAGGCTTCATCAGAACCTGACAGCTAGAGAGTTATGGCATACTTTGAGACAGGGGAAGATTTGTCCCGTAAATTTCACAAATGCAAATATTCCCATCAAATATATGTTTGCTGGAAAATGATCAACTACTAAAACAGAACCTGAAGTAGCAGGCAGACACCAGGGGATTTACAGGGATTTAACTTCAGCTAAATGAGAAACATATAAGGAAGACAGTAACGTAAAAAAATATTTAAAATAAAGGCAAAGGAAGCAAACTGCACGAAACATGCAACCTTTACCTAGAATAATATATTCATAGTGTAATGAGATGTTCAAAAATATGCTAGGTGGTTTTTGTCCTGGATTGATAGCTGTGACTTGCTGGTGAATAGCTGAACTGTTTTGGTACCCCTTTTCTATATCTAGAAACTCTAAAAAAAATGAAAGCTAGGTTAGGCACCTGAAAAAAAAGCACATTTTCTGGAGGCACCAGATGCAGAACCTTAAAGAAACTTGCTTTCTCTTATAGCAGAGAAGATTTTTAAAGCAATGCTACTTTCTCCATGTTGTCTTTCTCATGCCTTTATCAGTGTCTAGACCACTGATTATCACCATATTTCAGTGCTGTATGCTTCCTCTTACTGTGTTTTTGAACAGGCTGGTCTTTGCTTTATAGCAGGTGTCTGCCTCTACTCCACTTTTTTCAACATCTTTTCCTGTGCCTCACCTAATTCAGACAGAAGGTGATCACTCACTTCATCACCTTTCACCATCTTTTGTTGACATATCCTCTCACAGCATGAACTTCCATTTCCCTTGTGGAGTCTTAAGGGAAAGCACATCAGCTGAATCCAGACTCTCCCTTGGATAGTAATCATCCACCTTCCCTTCCTCACAGGAAGCAGACATTTTTATTTCCTTTCATGGACCATTCACCACCAGTAGCAGTACTATATAACCTACTGAAAGCTTTGCATTTCCTCTTCAACCACTATTTCGGAAGGTAAGATCATAGCAAAATCACACACAATAAATAATGAACGCTTCCTATGTTGTAATAAAGACTATATCCGTATTTCTAAGTTCGTATGTAACTGCTCATTTTTGCCATTTCCATTGTGATAACAACACCTTTATTTTAGCAGCCCTGAAATCATGCCTTTTAGAACTACTGATGACCCTCCTCCCATATGAATATTGACCTCCTTTTGATAGTTATTCTTTTCCTTTGTTCTCCTTTCTCCCACAGCATTGCTTTCAAAGCTCCTGTTTCCATGGATTTCAGTGTTATTTTAGGGCACTCAAAGACCAGAGATCCACAGTACTAAGCACAAGGCAAAGCACGAGGACAAGATCTTTGCTGTATGGAGCTGGCAGTCCAGACCTAAGAGAAAAGGAAACAGATGTTTGTGCCAAACAGGACTAATTCATTCACCTTTTACAGCAGCACCGACTACATCTGGTCAAAATAGTAGGTCTTAACTGAGCACGTGAACACAATATACATACATTTCTAGCTAGCAATGGCTGAGAAAAAGGTAACATTTTTTAAAAAGTTTTGAAATCTTCTTTCCTACATCCCTTTCCTGTTGATAGGAGTAATTAGTACTTAAAACTGGTGGATTAGCACAGGTAGGCCGAAGTGGCCACAGCAGGGGAGGGTTAGCACCTTGAACAGCTCCAGGACGGTAATCAGCTCCCTCAGAAATCCACGGGATTAGCCAACAGATTTGCTGTCAAGAACGAAGGAAAAGCCTGAGATATGTCTGTTTGCCAGGAGGCATCCGAACATGTTGAGAGCAGAGCTTGCAAGGTCCTGACACTTTAAATCACTTATGCAACTGTCAAACTTAATTGCATTTATGGGTGCAGTTTAGAAATAGCAAGGGGGCTCAAAGAAACACCCAGCTCACTGTGTTCAAGATGTTTGCAGAGGGCTGGTCGAAGAACATACATGTCTAGTAGAGCAGCAGGATGCATAAAGCATCCTGGGCTTATTCTGCAAATGTTTTAATTTTGTCAGGTGTATCTTCAAGTTCCAATGACTATGTTTCAATTTCCTCTTGAAACATGTTTTTCTCCTCATAAAACGTGTCCTGGATGCCTTTACATGTGCCATCCCCTTAGACTTCCTATCAAAGGCTGCATGACTAAGCATTTTCCCTGGTGAAATCTCTACCTTAGCTGCATCCAAGAAAAGCTTCTTATATTACTTGTAGGACACTCTTTTCCAATACACGACCACTGTCAACTTGAAGTTATAGGAAGAGAGATAGTAAGGAGAATCTAGTAATTTTACTTATGCAGTAATTGTGGAGAACTGGATGACATTACTGTCATGAAAGGCTGTGGATATCATATTCTCAACCCATAATTTGTTGCATGATAAGACCAGATGAGTCACTCCTAGATATCAATGCAATTCATTTTTATTCCTGGAACAAATTAAACTTGCAAGTCATCCTTTGACTTCCTTGGAATTTTACAGGAGATTAATCGAGACCAATCGGTCTGAAGAAAGTGAGAAAAAGAGGTCATGAAACTCAACTATGTCATGTTCTCTTCCTCTGAAAAGTAAATGGCCAATTTTCAGACTGTAGTTTAGGAAGTCATGACTCTAAGAAAGTCCTATCTCTGTCTAAGGCTTTTTTGAGAGGAAACTACACAGGAGGATGTTTTCTGACAGGATCTGTGACACTGTAGGGAATCCATGCTGGAGCAGTCCATGCCTGAAGAACTACAGCTTATGGGAAGGACCCACATTGTAGAAGGTCGTGAAGGACTGTATCCCACGGGACAGACCCCACACTGGAGAAGTGGAAGAGCATGATGAGGAAAGACTGGCAGAGACAAAGTATTGTGAACCGACCCCAACCCCCATCCCACATCCACCCGGCTTCATCACACAGGTGTGTTTTAAGGGATTCCATAATGTCATTTATGCTCATTCTACTGCACCGTCAGTGAAGGAAAAGTTGGTATGCAAACTATTATNGGACTGTATCCCACGGGACAGACCCCACACTGGAGAAGTGGAAGAGCATGATGAGGAAAGACTGGCAGAGACAAAGTATTGTGAACCGACCCCAACCCCCATCCCACATCCACCCGGCTTCATCACACAGGTGTGTTTTAAGGGATTCCATAATGTCATTTATGCTCATTCTACTGCACCGTCAGTGAAGGAAAAGTTGGTATGCAAACTATTATAGGAGCTTGACCCCTACAAATCAACAAACACTGAGATTATCCACTCAAGTGTGTTAAGAGATGGCTGACGTCATTGCAATGCCACTCTCCATAATCTTTGAGAAGCCATGGAGATTGGGGGACATCCCAGAAGACTGGAAGAAGGCTAATGTCACGCCTATCTACAAGAAGGGTTTAAAGGAGGATCCAGGAAATTACAGGCCCACCAATCTTACTTCAGTCCTTGTGAAAGTTATGGAATGAATCCTCCTGGGGGTATCACAAGTCAAATGATGTATGTGACTGGGAAAAGCCAGCACGGATTCACAAAGGGTGAATCGTGCCTGACAAACCTGATCACCTTCTATGACAAAGTAACCTGCTCAGTTGATGTGGGGCAAGTGGTGGACATTGTCTACCTAGATTTCTCCAAGGCTTTTGAAACGGTTCCCCACAGGCTGCTTCTAGAGAAACTGATGCATTACTGTCTAGACAACTGGTCTGTGTGGTGGGTGGGGAACTGGCTGACAGGCCACACACAGAAGGTCATGGTAAACAGCTCTTTTCCAAATTTGCAACCTGTCACAGCTGCGGTCCCCCAGGGATTGATACTGGGCCCAATGCTGTTTAACATCTTCGTAAGTGATGTGACAGATGGAATCAAGTGTACCTTAATGAAGTTTGCTAATGATACCAAAC
>VYZM01000548.1:0-13291 GCA_013398915.1 Dromas ardeola | reverse complement strand
TTTTTTTTTAAATTACTAGTGATTTTGGACAAGAGAATTTCCGACTGGTTAGAAGGTGACGATTTAGATAGATAGGTCTGATTTGGAGAAGGGAGATAATAAGCAAACGATGTTGGCCTTAGGAAAACTGCAGATGAACACCCAAAATGAACAGAGTAACTGTGCATATGAAACTTAATGAAGCAGGGATAATTCATTACGGATTGGCTATGACATGGAACATTTTAAGATTTATATACCATACTGCATGAACAACCACAAGTAGTTTTTATTGCAGCTGCTGTTATTTTTAAAGAGCTGAAAACCTGCTGTGCTCATCTAAGGGCAAGGGCTTGTTGTTACCATCTCATGTTTTGACAGGCATCATGGCTTAAACAAGTTTTTACATTTGGAAATAATGAAATAGTGGATAATCACTAAAAATGAAAGTGAGAAAATCAACCTGTTTAATTTCACTAATTATTGGTCGACAGCAGTGAAATGTAGCAACCGATATTTGCTTTGATCTTGCAGCATAGAATGATATTGATTTGTTTGCTTTAATGTCTAGCCTATTTGTAATGAAACAAATCTTACCTGCTCTTTCTAAACTAAAATATGGTTCAGCCAATGCATAAAACATTTTAAATGCTTGGCTTCTGTTGGTAGCACTGTAATGAGGTTGGAAATGTACTTATCTGTAGGCATTGTATAAAGCCTAAGTATAGCTGTCAGGGTACCAGCGATCGCTTTGGAAAACAGATTTCTGAAACATTTAGGGCTCTGCTGAATGCTGAATCATTTCTGTTTTCTCTGTGAACTATTGCCAGAGACTTCACTAGAGCAGCCAAGTGGCCTGTTTGATAACAGGAGGGACCTGTGGCTCAGCATAGTATGAACTTTTCTGTACCAAATTAATGACTTGTGTACAGCATGCTCATCTGGGAGAAGCTGTATAATATGGACTAAGCAAATGTAGGGAATGAAACATGTTCTAAATTAATCACCATGAATCAGTTTCAGACGGAGAAGAAGAGAGGGAGGAGAAGAAGAGGCAGTAGCAGTGGATAGATGGTTTAGAAACTCTTCAGTACAACAGTTTGAAATAGTTTCTTAGAGAAGCCAAATTTAGATGCACCTTATGTAGTGTTCTCATGTGAGGGTCACACAATTTACCAGTCTTTGTCAGCAGCCAGGAAGAAGAGAGTCATATGGTTTGAAAGACAATTCACACTGCAATGACATCTTCTTGCAGAAATGACTGCTGTTGTTTAAAGTACATTCAGGAATGGATGTCACAAGGGCTAAAACGTGTGTGCCTCCTTGAAACAACCTGTTATCTTTAAATATGTGAGTATTTGTGTAGAAGGATAATTTGGAACCTTTGTGAGTGATTTAATAAGTGCTGAGTTTTTGGTAAATACCACTTTTACTTTTTCTATAATTCATTAAAGACATTGCAGTTACCTGTATGGATTTTGTTACAAGAGCCACCACCAGTTTTTATCTCCATCTTCAGCAGTGAAGTTGCAATTAATCAAACGCTTGACCTTGCATAACATTGACTATCACAATAAATAAAGTACCAATTAAATTAAATGTTACTTAAAAGATTTGAAAAAAATTAATGGAATATTAATTGACAATTGTGACATCATTTTGCTTGGGGGACCAATTTTTTCTCCCGAGAATGGCTATACTTAGTTAATCAACAAATCCAGGAACTCAAGTAAGTACAGTAAAGCATTTATTAAAAGAGTTAGCTGAATTGCCTCTTTACAAATAAAATAAAATTTTTATTGTGATGCTTATTACTCACCTATGGGAAACTTTGGGGGGGTCATTTATTCCTGTGTTCTTCCAAGGATAAGTATTAAAATTCTATTTTTTGTATTTACTTTTACACTTGGTATAGTTGAATGTTTATGGTTTGGAAAAATCGTATCGGGCTGATCTCTATTCACTTTTAAGTTCTAGCCCACTAGTGACATTTCAGTAATACAGAATGTTTCTCTCAGCTGCTGCCTACAATCCAGGCTGTGAATTGCATTCTTCTCTCCCCTTAGCCCAGGAAGCATCTCAGAATTGCAGCCTCTGCCTTCAGATGCCTTAGATCATTCTTCCCACTCAGATTCTAGGCCTTTATAATCATCTGAATTCATTAGTAAATCACATCAGGCACGCTGGCCAAATATGAGGACAGCATTTTTCAACAGTGTAGAGCTGGATTGAATGATCTACTCAAAAGAGAAGGATTGGTTTTGATTTCCTCTTTCTGTCTAGTTTTGGAAGTGCTTCTCTATTATTTTTGCTGTCAAAACCAATATTTAAAATTCCTTTTTATTTTGGCCTAAAACTCATTCAGCAGAAAGGATTAAGGTGACTGGATACTGAGTAGTGTGTTTTGAATTGCTCTTGACTGGAGATGCCAGGTTTTAGTAAAACTCTACCGTACAACATGTGTCAATACTGTTGCTTTCAAGAGAGACTCTTGCTAAAAGTTATGCAGTGAAGCAGTCTGAATTATTGACAGACTAAACCCTTGTCTGTCACATGCTACCTGCTCCAGGTGCCTATATCTGTGGATGTAGTAGACTGGATCGATTCCTCTTTTTGCTCCCTCTGTCTGTCTTCACCTCCAAATGCAATTGATCACTGCCCAGCCACCATCTTCACAGTGTGTCCGTCCAGTACCTTGTGCTCTGTTTGTCACCTTTAGCTGACACTATTGATTGCTATTTTTCTCAGTCTCTCTTTTAATAGCTTGAACAGTACACAAACCCACGGAGAGCTTAAAAAAGTCAAAAGGAAAGAATGCCTTTCTTTCATTCTCCATCCTCAAAAAGCACTTAAATGGGTGTGTGTGTTCTTGCCTCAGACAGACGTTATTTCTCCTTGACTTACCTCATTTCCTGGGAAAAAAACAACAGAATCTCAAATAATAACACTGGCAGCTTGCAGCCTTGTGTTTCTCTCTGAGCCGATGGGGCATACCTTAGGGAGTTTGTGTTCCCTTCCAAGCGAGGCTTAGTGTGGTGCTTATTCCCTAGAGCCTGAATCGCTATTTAGTGAACAACCTCACTGCAGCTGTAAAGAGGAAAAAAGTCTTGTACTGAGGGAGACTGGGGATTTTTTGAGCTTGTAACTTTCTTGAATCTCACCCACTGTTCTGAAAGTAACAAAGATGATTAGGAAATCTGGAAGGAAAGATGATGTCTTGGATTTTGTCATATCCACCCATCAATGCTCTATTCTCTTTCATGCTATCTAGAGGCTGATGTCAAAATGGCAACTAATTAAAAGTAAACATGTTAGCATCTTTTGAACTTGAGTGATTCTTCAAAGATGAGAAAGGTAGCTGTCCTCAATATTTTCATAGCTGCTTACTTTTAACTCTTAAGCCTGCTTATAGTATGTTTGTGTTGTAAGTTAATATTGTTGGCAGATTTATTATGAAATGAAGTACATCCACTAATTAGCTCACTTGCAGTGTTAGCTAAGGTGCTTTTTTTCCCATTCCCTTTCCAGAATATATAATTTTTCCTTCTTCCCTAGAAATTATGGCAAAATTCATGTCACTGTAACAGTAAGAAAAAGGTAAAAAAACCTAAAACCCAACCTGGATTCTGATTCTCAGTTGGTGTAGATTCTGGTGGCTTCACTGAGATCAACAGACATTTGCTTTTGGGTTTTTCTTTATAAGTTGATCATTAATATCCCTGTAGTCTTTTGCTATAAGATACCTAATTGCTGCTATTCTTGCTCATAAAAGGAAAAACGTGTCAAATCTGAAATTAAGACAGAAAGTCCCCATTAGTATAGGTTGACACAGAAGTTGGGATACTGCTATTTGCTTCTGCTAATAGAATCATTTTTCATTTCATGGAATTTGTTTGGAATAGATCATCTGTTTCCTGTAGTACACATTCCTGTCATTTCCTGGCATATGAAGGGCGATTGCTTTTTCTTAGTATCTGTCCCCCATCAGTGTGTATATGGCTCTGTTGCTACCAGCCTAATCACACACATATGTTTATTCAGTACTTTTCTTTTCAGGTGACTTCTACCCAATAGGAACTTCAGTCCTTGCAGAAGTTAGAGGTGAAGCAGTCCTGCGCAGTCACTCTTGCTAGCACAGTATACATCTTCACAGTATTTATCCAGGGTTTTTTTCTGATTAAAAGGGAGAGTTAAGTGTATTGGAGAACACTCAAAAGATGAAGAGAATTCCTGTTGAAATGTGTTTCATGGTATCCGTCATAACCGTATTCTCCTTTGTTCCTTATGACTACTAATTACTCTTCTTTCCTGGTGCTTTAAAATATTTGTAGACAATCTTCTTCCTCTCTCACTTCCCTGTTCTCCTTATAAGTATGTTGCCATGCTATATGTGTGTGTATATTGCTTCTTTTAATTATCCTTTATAATTAAGTCTAAGTTGTATATCTATAAATTTTGCTGTTCTCTGGCTTCTCTGATTTACCGATTTCTTTGCACTAATGAGATACACAGAATATAATTAAGTTCAGAGTGCACTCATTCACACTAGAAAAACGTAGAGAAAAACAGTACTTTTATGTTTCTTATTCTGTGCTCTACCTTTACAGTATAAAATTGCCTCTCATATTTTTGGAGCTTTATTTTTTCTGTCTATTTTGCTACTTTGCACATGTGCCTTTACCAATGAATCTAATCTTGTTGATCCAGACATATTTTGAATGTAGCTTCTGTTATTTCAGCATTGATCTTTCATCATTCTTGAACCTTAAACCTCCTGGGTGCATCATGGCCAAACCAAGCACTCAAGCATCATAAAATAAAAGGAACCCAAACTATTATCCTTTAATCTGCTCTTATACTGGGTTGTCATCTGAGCTACAGATTCAGGTTTTCCTCCCACAGCCATAACAGTAAGAAAATTTGCATTACTTTTATCTAAAACCTGGCTTGGCCTAGAATCAAATTCTACAGCTAGTGGTTTAGTTATTGAACCACTGTGACGGACACACCGATGAATTTAATGTAACAGTGATACATTTCTAGGCTAGTCAAAAGCCTTTGTAACATATTCTTGTACTGGTTAACTGGAAATGGATTGAAATCCTAGCACTGGAAAGTTCAGTGTTATTTACCCTGCTTACAGGTTCAATAAAGAAGAGAATGCCTTGTGTAAACTCTAGCAACTATCCTGTGTATTTTATTTAAAAAAAAATAATCCTATTTAGTGTATGTTGACTCTGAGCAGCAAGTAGTCAAGCCTGGATAGTTAAAATTATAGAGTGAAATGTGTAAATCCCAATTCAGTTGCTATGGCTTAGAAGCAACTGTCTGTACTGAAAAGAAAGAAGAGCAAATGAAAATGCTTTTATGAGAAAGCAGTGTTTAAGAAATATATTGATCCTAGTGCTTTGCTAGACATCCTTTGTTTTAAGATTTCTGGTAAACACTACTACTGTTTAATGAAAAGGAAGACAAAAAAGCTTTTTGGGTGTCCAATTAAGCAACAGTTTACCATTCTATGGAAAAAAAATAAATAAAATCTGTCTTCTATATAGCTGTTGGCTTTTAAATACAGACATGTAATTACTGTGATTTAGAAATAGTAACATGGAGGAGAAATCGCTCTTAAAGGAGAAGGCAAATAGTTTCATTCCTTTGCATATTTTGGGATTATTCTGGTTCAGATCCTTAGGGTTCAGAACCCTACCGAGTTGGGGTTTTTTTCTTCTTTTTTCTTTTTTTTTCCCATTTATTCCTATTTGCTCCTCAGTTCCTTAATACCTGGAACATACTCCTCGCATGGGCTTTGTTCATTTTCTTCCAAGCTGTGTCTCTGTAGTCATGATGGGGGCACTCCACAAGAGTGCTGAGGGATAGTAGAGGGCTGGAACAGAATTTAGACCTTTTCTCTGAAGGAGGGATTACAGTACAATATCTAAAGTAAAATGGTTGTGCCCTAGGTGGAGATACTGTCTGTGTCTGGGAAATTTTCTTTCGTGCAAGGTCCGGGGAAAGTATATAGCTCCCATGTTCACATGAGAGATGTGTGCCAGCTGCAGATATCCCACTGGATGATATTAAGGTCCTTTGCGAATCTGTATATCATCATTGAACTCTGGGTTTTTACCCTAGTTTTCTTAGGAAGGAAAGTTAGAAGCAAGAGCTCAAGCATATGGTTAGAAGCAAGAGCTCATAGATAGGAGAGAACCTGCGAAGAGGAAAACCATGGGAAATCAGGATTTAAAAATTCTACTGCTGAAGAAACTTTGATTCTTTTTGTTGTGTTTGATCCTTAATTTTAGTCAGTTGGCTGAAACATAGTGAACTAACAGTTCAGTTCAATAAATGGCGAACATCTGGTTGTGTGCAGAAGTGCAAATCATTTTAATCTGCATTCTGATATACTTTAACTGATGAAGAAGGAAGAATATTTATTTTAGGATTTGCCTCTAATCTCAATTCTTTGGTCATCAGAAATCTCATTTTAAAAAGAGGGTGGGTTTTATGAATTAGTAGTTCTTTCATGGCTTTACGTCTTGTAAGGATGCACAAGCCAAAAGGCTTAATAACATTTTGTTTTTCACTAGGGGGTGAAATGTGGAATGAAAGATGATTCTGTTATCTTCAATAGAGCAATGAATCATTTCAAATATATTTATTCTTTACGTTGAATTGTGCAATAATTCAGCAGTTGCAGATTTGTGTAAAAGTATATGGATTTATGAGCATGTATGAGTATTAAGACGTTGTATCTCCCTGTTACTTCTCAGTTGTCTGGAATGAAACTGAAATTTGCACCCTCTTCATGCCAGGTGGCATTGTGGCTTCTCCTGTTCGTCCTTTATTAGGATATTTCCCATTTGTGTTTGATGTATTGAGGCTCAGATAAAGTAGGCAAACAAAGTATTTTGAAGAGATAGTTAACATAGTGCTCCTACAATACTTCTGTTTTCTAGTTGGCACTGCTACATGATGGATACATGGATGTCTTCAAAGCAGTGTCTTGAGTGATTTTTAGATATGCCAATCTGAGAGTGAACAAGAAATTTACCTGATGTGCATTATATTATGCTTTCTTTCTTCAGTCGAGTTTAAATTCATGTTCTCTTAGAATATTTTACAACTTATTTAGGCTAATTTTGATCAATCCGAAGGGCTTTTTTATCAGAATATTTGGTTGACCATTAATCATTATTCCAGTTTATAATTTAAAATATTTTTATCCAATATGAAAATAGCTGTAAGTCAGAATTTAGGCCGCAGCTACATTTTTTTACCTTTATTAAAACTGGAATTTATCTTTGCATTTGTTTTATGTAAACATTTGTGATAAAATAAGAAATGCTTCTTAATAAGGACACAGCTGGATGATTTTCACATTCTGTGAACATTTCTGAGATTTAAAAACTTTTTTCCTGATCTGTACAAGGGGGAGCCTGACTCTATTCCAAATTTTCCATAAGAAGTCCCCCTTGGGGCAGGAATGCTTGGAACCAGGAGGCCAATTATTCTGTGAGGTAGGTAGCATTGATCCTGCCAGAGCCATTTCATAGCTGGCTGAACATTGTGCCACAGAGGATTTCTCTCTCTAGTCAGCTCCACTCATCTGCTGTAAGAAACTGGAGTTCAAGTCCTGAGGTTAAACAAGACTGAATATGGTCCTGTTGCTAGGCCTCTTCCATCTGTTAAGATTCCCTTTAAAACTGATCTCCTTCCTGTTTTGCATTTAGTATTTCTCCTTGTTTGACCAGACATTCCATTCTGCATCCAGGGAACAACTTTCAATAAAAATGTCACCAAAACTTCTTCTATTAAAAATTATTTTATTGGAAAATAGCTGACCCATAGCATGACCCATCATGCCATTAATTTTGGCATATGGTAAATGTCATTTAGTGTTAAGCATATAGTGTAAACTCCTCCCTACCTAAGTATCTCAAAAATTTTTGTTTGTTTGTTTGGTTTTTTTTTGTTTTGTTTTTCTTTCGTTTTCAGGCTTCTGTGATTTGGTGGTTGTTCTTCCACACTGCTGGCTGTATGGAATATTCAGGTAGAGTGAGTCTGTACCCACTGAAGTGCAGATCTTCTCACCCTGGGGCTTAACCTGTGGTCTTGCAATCTGCCTGGTGGGGAGGTGTGACAGCAGATAATTACAGTTACTCAGGTGCAAACCACAGAACAAGTTATAGCTCAGTCATGACTATTTTCTTGGTCCTTTTTATGGCGGAAGCAGAAAAAAAAAAGCAAGCTAATTCATATTAACTGGCTCGTATCCTGTCCTTGTCTCCTGGCTGTCTACACTGGAGCTTCTCCTACTTTTTCCCTCAGTCCAATCTTTTACTTTGTGCTTGTTAATTCTTGTGACAAATATTCTCTCTCTTCCCTTCAAAGTCAAAAACCACAGTGTACAGCTGAGCTATTCCTATTCCTTGATACTGTTACATAAGACCTGTGACATTCCATCTCTGAGTTCATTTGCTGTTAAGAAATGCTTAGAAAAAAACAAACAAACCACCCCGACCTTTCTCTGTTACCAAGGATAATCAGTAGGGTGAAGTATTATATGGACAAGATCACTGAAGACACTGCAGGTGTATGATAATGAAAGATGTAGCTAAACTGCAGAGTATAGAAGTTTAGACTGAACTTGGTGTAATGCAAAAAGTTAATAAGGTACAGAAGTATAGTCAATATGCATAGCGTGTATGTATTTAAACTCGGCTGCTTCTAACTTTTTTAAACTGAGTGGCAGTATTAAAATTATCGTATTGACTGGCAGGAGACTAAGTTGCTATTTTTATATTTTCCATAGAAACAGCACAAACCTGCAGTTTAATAAGCATTCCCTGATTAAACACTCACTGAACACCTATCTGCTGTAATGTGGGTCTAGACCGAGCAGCAAGCAGACATACTCCTGATACTGGCTTCTTATGTTTGAAATGATTTAACTTGATTCAAGCATGGGATTCAGCAAGGCTGAACCTGCCAGTGTAAATGTATTTGTAAGGACATGTTTTAGAATAGTAAGCAGGCTTGGTTGACCTCCTTGTAAGAGTCTCCAAGAAGAAATCCACTCTGGAATATGCTCTTACAATGCAAAGACAAAGTCACAAGGATGTCCTGCAGTGTGCTGGTATGTTATGCTACACTTCCACTTATTACAACTCTGTACATACTCATTTATTTCATTGGTGTCAGCCCTCTCTCTCTAAGTGGAGTAGTTCAAAGACTCTGAAAGAAACCCTCTTTTGTGCAGTGTTATTTAAATAGTTCCTCCTGCAATAGAGACTTAACCATTGTTCAGTGATTGTTCAGTGATGTTAAAATTAGTGTAATTCTTGGTGCCAGGGCTGTGCAAAAGGGAGCTGTGCTACTGTTTTAGAATCGTATGAGAGTTTAATTCATTCTCACATAGCTGTTCTATACCCCTGGAAATTCATACCTGCCCCTAGAGCGGTAAAGGAAGATGTGGAATTCCTGCATTGTTGCAAAAACACTCACAGAAACACATACTTTAAAAAATATTTAAGCAAACCAAAAAAATAAGCATCCCACAGGTAAATTTTAAAGGTAACATTTTTTTAAGCAAGTCTGTTATAAAATTTAGTCCAGATTTTGGGTACCTTATTCAGACTGCTGAGTATTTATTCCTTCCAGTAATTCCATTGTCTGAAATTTGTTCTCCGTCATGAAATGATATTGTGGAGGTTATCTAAATTGCAGCTGATGGAAAATATTCACCTTCCCAGATGTTTGAAAGTCTGACCACTTGAGTAACAAGGAGCAGAGGGAAGGAAGTCTGAGTTGTTTGTCTGTGTAATAAAATGTTTTGCTGGGTCTGAGTTGTGGGGGGTAAAAAGGTGGTAACCTAAATTAGTTGCAGTAAGGTAAAATCCTGAAAGTTTGTACTTTTCATGTAAATTAGCTATCTGAACTGCAAAGGATGTTTGACTGCAGCTGAATTTTTGCTGGAAAAAGTATTTGTCTGCCTCCCTTTATGTTTTAATACTAACAAACAAACCTCAGTTAAATATGCAAAGCTTTTTTCCTTGTTTAGACAATTTTAGTATTACAATCCACTTGTATGACCAGAAGTTAGGCTGAATACATTACACAATCGCTTGAGTAACTGACAAATTGCTAAGGGAGACAAAATCCTTTCCGATGATACTTTTCATGATGTATTTGTGTATTATGTCCGACTAGATAAATTTTTGCTGGAAACATTTTCACTATTTAATTTTGAGTACTCTTGCAACTGAGATGAGCCTACTAAGTGAAATCTCTATGTGAAGATGCATAGGAACACTATCCTTTCTCAATGGTTCTTGGGAATAATGCTGTCTTTTTTTTTCTATTCAGAAAAGCTGGGTGAGGTTCTGCTACTGCCAGGCAGAAGGAAAACATTTCCTCCTCTAGTGTCAACTCTGAAAATATTCGTTCCAAATGAGGCTGTGGCAAAGATAGCTGGAGACTGATTGTGAAACAGAGTTCTATTAATTTTTAACATTTTCCTTTTTTCTGTGGTAGCATCTTCAAAATAATCTTGCCCTCAAGATTGTACTGTGCGTAGTCTTGATTTTACCTTACCTACAAGATACCTACGAGAAAAATCCATCTTCTTTCTCTGCTATCTTATTGCATATAAATATTTTTTCTCCCAGATATATCAGATTACTTAACTCTATACTTCCAACTCCAGTTTGTTGACAAAAATATGCCCATAACCCTGGAGGTCTAAGAATTCTCTTGGGATTCTTTCAATTGCACACAGTTAATTACACCTTTGGCGTATATTAGTTTTAAAAAAGCAATGGTCCAGGAGCAATTACAACATTAACTTTTAACAGGATAATAAATTTGCAGTGGCACAGTCTATAACTGCACTTTCACATAGTATGTAATGCATTATGTGAATTAAGTGTTTTTCAGTTAATAAAAGTTTCGTAAAGCAAACTTTTATCCATTAATCTTAAATGACCAGCTAAATCTCAGAGTAAAACCTACTAGATGCTACAAAAAAAGTATTAAATAAAAAGGTTGTTTTAAACTTCAATTTGGTTAAATCTTTACTTAAAGGAATACTTAATTGCTCTTGAAAGAATACTTTTCTAAAAAGACAACAAGCTCCTTTCGTCCTGCCACAATAGAAATATTTGAGTCATTTTTATTTATGTCTAGATAAGGCAAATTCACTAAACAATTAGGTGATGTGATCTGATGATATTACAATACCATTTGTATTTTCATAAAACCATTATGTCGAAGAACAAAAGAACTATTTTATGAGACTAAAAAAAAAAATCCATCTTTTTTGGAACCCTATATTTAAAATGGCTAAAACCATGTGTCTTAAAGAAAGCTGAAGCCTCCTGTTTCTGACCCCCCAGAGTATGCTAAACTGGACATTTCTTTAATATTTTCCAGAGCATTGTCCTGCAGTTAGAAAGCTGGCGAACTACTTTTTGTAATTTTAACCAAGTTAACCCAGGTTCTAGCATTTGTTATTCATTACAAATATCCATTATATATACACACATTAGTGTGTAGCTATATTTTCCCCTACAATGTATCTGTGGGCCTTTCACCACAGAACTGGACCAGAAAGGGCAGTTGCAAAGCTGCTGCTGATTGTCATTTGTCTATGAAGCCAGATACTACAACCCACTATATACAACCTGCAGTTACTGCAAATCTGAGAGTGCTCCGCATCTGTTAGAATATTCTTTACATGTGGCAAATGGAATTTGCAAACTTTGTGGGTTTTCTTTTTTCCCCTCTGAGGCCAAGAGAAAGAGAAGTGATTATTTCATAATCCCTCATGGAGTGTAGAATGATCAAATTTATGTGCAATTAAACATGAATGTTCTATTTAATTCTGTAATAGCAAGCTAGCTTCGGAGATTGGATGTTTTAGAATACATTTAGTTCAGAAGACTGTCAGATGGGAAGGTAGCATGACAACGGAGGCAATCACCATAAGTGTGCTGACTGATCAAAGTCAGGTATAAGTCAAATTGAATTCCATAAAGCCTCACTTTGTAAAATGTTTTGAGGTTTCATGAAATTACATTTTAAAAATTCAGGCTTACAAGCAGGATAACTGGTATTCAATTCTTCTCTGAATATAGTATTTTTCCAATAACAATTTATTTGACAGAGGTACTTATATAAGGCTTGACTTTGCAACTGTAGTAAAATATCAGCATTCCCATTCCCTCTTTTTAAAGAGTTTTATGCTGGGTGCACTCTGCACGATTGTTTCTTAATTGCTAATGGACCTGAGGGCCTGACTGGTTGCAGTTGCATTAAAATAAATCCATACTCACCTTCTTGAAGGCAAAAGGGCAGACTGGGTTGTTGCTGGACAGCACTTCCCTGTGTCTCAGGACAAAGGTGTGACTAGTTTGCTCTGAAGCACTTCTACTTTTAATCCCCAGGGAAAGTAATTACTGGATGACCCTGGGTGAGGAGATGGTGAAGGCATCATTTTCCACAATATCCTACTGAATTGCTTCAATTTATGGGCAAGTTCTAAGGATACACACATAAAGAATCCTGCACATAGTTACCTGGGGAAAAGGGGAACAAAAGAAGTTGACCGTTTTGAGGACAGCAGTTGAAAGACAGCGTTAGAGCTGGCCTCATCCTTACGCTATGTGTGCGCGCTGCATTACCATGTTATGGTATGCATTACTATGCATACCATCAACTGCATATGTGAAAAGAGGTTGGAACCGGAATCAGTCACTGTCTCAGAAACCTAGTAAGGTTTGACAAATTGTTGTCAATACTTTGTATCATCTGTTCATTTGTTTCTGTAAGTTGAATAATGTTAGTTTTTGTTATACACGCATTCTGAACAACTTTACACATTTTTTTATTACCAATCTTGCTCTTCTTTGCACACAGCAGGAGAAACAGTATTAAGCTAGGAGTGCCTTAGTTATTTTTGCAGTGCATATTAATATGCATGTATTTTGTTTGTTGTGGAGACACACAGAAGATAGTGGCTAAGCCCAGGGTTCATGTGGTTCTGGCATTTTTAAATACTGCCCCAAATTATACTGGCGGGAAATGCACTCTTCATAAAAACTTTTAATGCAGATTCCTTGTGGCTGAGCCTCTACTAGAGGATTTTCTACAGAAGAGGTTAGTTTGTACCAGGTTAGTTGCACGATTGAGAAACAGTGATATATTGTATATTATTAAACAATGGAAGGAAGGTGAAAAGATAATTTCAAGTTGCGGGGTTTTTTTGTTTTGTTTGTTTGTCTTTTAAACTAGGGTAATGTCCTGGTTCCGGCGG
>VYZM01000537.1:938-12834 GCA_013398915.1 Dromas ardeola | reverse complement strand
TTCCTGGAGCCCCTTGAGGGCCTGGCAGGGGCTGGAAGGTCTCCGCGGAGCCTTCTCTTCTCCCGGCTGAACCCCCCCAGCTCTCGCAGCCTGTCCTCCCAGCAGAGGGGCTCCAGCCCTCCCAGCATCTCCGGGGCCTCCTCTGGCCCCGCTCCAACAGCTCCGTGTCTCTCCTGTGCTGAGGCCCCAGCGCTGGAGGCAGCACTGCAGGGGGGTCTCCCCCGAGCGGAGCAGAGGGGCAGAATCCCCCCCCGGTCCTGCTGCCCACGCTGCTGGGGATGCAGCCCAGGCTGCGGGGGGGTTCTGGGCTGCCAGCGCACGGTGCCGGCTCCTGGGGAGCTTCTCATCCACCAACACCCCCAAGTCCTTCCCCTCAGGGCTGTTTTCTGTCCACTCTCCACCCAGCCTGGATTTGTGCTTGGGATTGCCCCAACACCGGTGCAGGACCTTGCACTTGTCCTTGTTGAATCTCATGTGTGTGAGCAAATGGAGCTTAAAGATCTGTGGCTGAATTCAGAGTCTCTGAGCTACCCATGGCTTCCCCTGGCCGGTACAGTCAGTCCCCCATAGAGGGGACCTCCATGGCCAGACTGTGCCTTGGCTGGGTTTGAACCCAACACGTGTTCCTGTTGCTGGTCCAGCCCTAATCACAGAGCAATGCTGAGCAATTAGGAGTTTGGGGCTGCTTTGTAGAAAAGATGAACTTTCAGGTGTGCAGGGGGACAAGTTGGTGTGTGCGGAGTCACGATGAGTGCAAGGTCTCGCTCAAATCGGTGTCAGCCTCTGGTCCCATCACAGTGACCAGAGAGGGACCTGCCCTGGCAGAGAGCTCTGCTCATGGTGGCGAGCGGTCAGAGGATTTAAGCAGGGAGATGCCAAGCGTGCAAAGGAGACCGGACTCGGCAGGAATTGGTCGGCACTGGGGAGGCCCCACCTCGAGGGCTGTGTCCAGTTTTGGGCCCCTCACTACAGGAAAGACACTGAGGGGCTGGAGCGTGTCCAGAGAAGGGCAACGGAGCTGGTGAGGGGTCTGGAGCACAAGTCCTGTGAGGAGCAGCTGAGGGAGCTGGGGGTGTTCAGCCTGGAGAAAAGGGGGCTGAGGGGAGACCTTCTCGCTCTCTGCAACTCCCTGAAAGGAGGGGGTGGCCAGGGGGGGTCGATCTCTTCTCCCAAGGAACAGGCGGTGGGACAGGAGGAAATGGCCTCAAGTTGCACCAGGGGAGGTTTAGGATGGACATTAAGAAAAATTTCTACATTGAAAGGGTTATTAAGCATTGGAAGAGGCTGCCCAGGGAAGTGGTTGAGGCACCATCCCTGGAGGTATTTAAAAGCTGGGCAGACGTGGTGCTGAGGGACATGGTTTAGTGGTGGTTTTGCCAGTGTGAGGTTGGTGATTGGACTCGATGATCTGAAAGGTCCCTTCCAACCTGGACAATTCTATGATTCTGTGCTTTGCTCCAGCTGGCAGGACGGCAGGGTGTCTGGCTTGTGTCAGGGTGTCGTGCTACCAACAGCTCCTTAGCATTGAGATATGGTCCTACAATGCAGTCAGGTATCCTTCAGAGCTCCTGACTGCCATTGTCCCCGTGCAGGTGTCAGCGCTGGGCTGTCCCTGCTCTCCCTCGCTTGGGCTTTGGTCTCCTACAGTCGCTTCTCCTGCCTGCTGAAACCTGGTCACCTCTGCCCGCCGGCCGCGGCCATCCTCTGCCTGCTGCTCTGGAGGACGGGGATGCTGGGGACCAGGGTCCTGGCCCTGATGCTTTTTGCCAGGCTGTATTCCTTCTGGGTTTTTGCCGTGGCAGGTAAGACCCGTGATCATCTTCCCCGTGTCCCATCCTGCTGGTCAGCCACAGGGATGGTCCTGGTTCCGGAGGGCTTTGCAGCCTCTTCCAGGAACGGCTTTGCCCTTTCGGTCCCTTCTCCTTGCAGGTGTCCACTGGCTGCTCATGGCCTTCTGGCTGGTGGCCCAGCAGACGGACATTGTGGCCCAGCCTTGCCGCTGGAAGCTGTTCAACTGCCTGGTGGGAGCCGTGTACATCTTCTGCTACATTAATGTCCGACCTGGTCCCTCCAAGAACAGGGTGGCCGTGTTTTATGCAGTAAGTACTCAGGATACTCAATATTCCACATGGATGCGGCTGCTGAGGATTAGTGTTAGCTCAGACCTTCCATTCTCTTCTCTCACATCACCACTTGATAAAAATCCAGCATTTTCCGTGTCCTGACAAAGCTCCGTGGTCACCAGGGTGGATGCACCTTCTGCGCTGGCTTCATGTTCTTAGCAGGAGCCATAAAACATCTCAATAACACCAGAGCGGCTGTGCGGCTCTGCCAGAGTCTTTTTTCAAGGTAAAAAAAGGTCAAGACATTGCAGAAAGTTCAGTTCAGCAACCCTTATGTTGTAAGTGATAACTTCAGGTGCAAAATGAATCAGCAAAATCTAGAAAGTGGGTGTTCTCTGCCATCGGAAGCTCGCCTGAAACCATCAGAAGGGTAAAAGTAACAACTCTCTTCCCTCTGCTCTGCAGGTAATGCTGATGGAAAACACCCTCCTGCTGCTCTTGGCCACTCGGTTCCTGCAGGCAGAGATGAGAAACAGCCTGTGCGTGACCGGGGCCGTCATGTCAGGGACTGTGATAGGTAAGATCTGGTTTTTAGGGCCCGGATTGCATGTTTGGAGGGTAAATGAGCGTCATGAGTTATTTTAGTTGCATCAAACTATTTGTTTCATTTCTTCCAGCTTAAGCATCTGAATGTATTTGATAATACGTAAAACCACCTTGCGTTTCATTGCTTCATTATGTCTTAAAAGCCCATCCCTGAAGAAGGAGGCTGGCAGAAATGATTGAGATGTCACCAAATGGCACAGGTGCCACTGCCAAATACAATATATGCAATTTTGAAGGACGTCTGTTGGTGCTTTCTGGGGTCTTGGTGCTTGGCAATCGGTGCAAGCAGTGGTGTAACACAGGGAATCGCTGCAGGGAAACGTTTTCACTTAAAATCATAGAATGGTTTGGGTTGGAAGGGACCTTAAAGATCATCCAGTGCCACCCCCTGCCCTGGGCAGGGACACCTCCCACCAGCCCAGGTTGCTCCAAGCCCCGTCCAACCTGGCCTTGAACCCCTCCAGGGATGGGGCAGCCACAGCTTCTCTGGGCAACCGGGGCCAGGGGCTCACCACCCTCACAGCAAAGAATTTCTTCCGGATATCTAATCTAAATCTCCCCTTTTTCCGTTTGAAACCATTACTCCTTATTATATCATTCCAATCCCTGATCCTGAGTCCCTCCCCAGCTTTCCTGGAGCCCCTTGAGGGCCTGGCAGGGGCTGGAAGGTCTCCCCGGAGCCTTCTCTTCTCCAGGCTGAACCCCCCCAGCTCTCTCAGCCTGTCCTCCCAGCAGAGGGGCTCCAGCCCTCCCAGCATCTCCGGGGCCTCCTCTGGCCCCGCTCCAACAGCTCCGTGTCTCTCCTGTGCTGAGGCCCCAGCGCTGGAGGCAGCACTGCAGGGGGGTCTCCCCCGAGCGGAGCAGAGGGGCAGAATCCCCCCCCGGTCCTGCTGCCCACGCTGCTGGGGATGCAGCCCAGGCTGCGGGGGGGCTTGGAGAAAAGGCACATTTGGGCTGGAAAAGGAGCAATTCCTCTGGCCTTCAACAAGTTTGAGATAGAAGTAGGAACGTGTCTTAAAGTCCTGCCTCATGTAATAACTAGAGGACTGGGGTGCTGCGAGGTGGGAAGGATTCCTGCATCACGCATCTCCTCCCTGCCCCGTTCCCTGTCTGCTGGGGTCAACGGCTGCCTCGCTGTCCATCCATCAGTCTGCAAATCACTCCAGATTAAATTCGGTCTTGAGAGTGTGCTCAGCACTTTCCTTAAAGCCGCTCAGGTGGCATTTTATTATCCCTAAAAATGTTTGAAAGACGTCTTGCTTGGACGCCTGGTGCCCAGCAGCGTCTCTGCAGAGGATGTGTTGATCTGCAGGTGGCACATCTCGCTGGGATGCTGCTGGGACTCGTCCCTTGACACCGTTTTGCTCTTTTCCAGGTGCCGCAGCTCTGGTGGTGTATTACAGCCTGCTCCATCCCAAATCCACAGAGATCTGGCAGGGCTTCCTGGAGACAACCTGCAGTGCTGCGGCTGCGGGTGGTGACGAGGTGGCTGGAGATGTCTCCCAAGCAGGGCAGAGCCCGGGAATTTCGGGACACAGCGGGTCCTTGGCAGGGGAAGGGACCACGGCAGATCCCAAAACCAGGAACAGCTCATCACTCCTGCAATCCGGAGAGCGTTTGGAGGACGGCTGGACAAACCATCACCACTGGCTGCTGGTGAAGCTGGCCTTGAAGACGGGAGATATGTCCACCATCAACGCAGCTTTTGGAGACGGTGGCGTGGGAGAGGTTTATCCTGGAGGATGGATGATGGAGAAGCATGTCAGCATTGACCCTGGGGCCCATCTTTCCCTCCCCATGAGGGAAATCAGTCCTCGGGGTGTTGAACCTGCTCTTACCGATGAGAAACTGCAGGCGCTGGGGACCGGAGGGGGCGGCCAACCCAGCACCGTCGCTGCAAGAATGGCACGGGAGGACGGAACAAGGCAGGAGCCTGGGTTTCACTCGGCCGTATCCTCTCCCAGCAGCTTCTCCCCGGATCCGACCGAGGGCTCCTCTGTGTATTTCAGCGTGACTGCGGGAGGAATCACTTCTTCCGGCATGGGGACAGGCACAGCTACACCCGTGGCCCTGGTGCAAAGGGACAACGAAGCCCACCCTCCCTCTGGCTGCCTGGGAGGAGGAGGAGGAGGGGATTTATCCCTTGGGATGGTGAGCATCAGCCCAATCTTGGGCGTTTGTGCCCACAAGGATCTGTGGAGCAGCTCTTCCCTCAGCAGCATGAGCATTTGTGGAGTGGCGGGTCTCCCCAAAGACCCTGTGGGGCCAGAAGGTGCCCTTGTGGGGTGGTATCACCCTCGGGACACCCACCCTTGCGGCACACAAGGGACTGTCGTGACAAGCAAGCTGAGGCCACCGTGCTTCACCTCCACCCCCAAGGGTGACTCTAGATGCCCACAGCGAGGACTGGGGGAGCTGGGAGAGGGGACAGACCTGTCTGGGTGGCTGGAGTGACCCCGAAATCACTGCACCATCACTTTGGGTCAGCCTTGGGGTGACTGCCTCGTTGGTAGGATACGGCAGGAGGTGGTGGGATGTTAATGCTGGCCATGAAGACTGTCCCCATGGTGACCCTGCCGCTGGGCGGACACGGTCCTCCATCACTAGGACATCACCTTCCCTCCTGGTGCATCTTCTACTTGCAGTTTTGGAGAGCCTCAAAGGTCTCAAAAAGCCTTAAAAGTCCAGGTTTAAGTGTTTTTTAAACTTATTTATGTAACAGTCCTGCTAGGTGGCTGTGACATGCTGCCTTTGACATATTTGTGACAACGTCTTGAAGCACGTCCTTTAACAAGTGCCTCTAGAAGCTGCTGGCCTGTCCCAACATGGAGATCTGGCTGCTGTCTCCAGGAGCTGCAATGGGGGAGTCTTCTCAGGACAAATAAGTGCCTAAACCAGAAAAATAATGAGTTTTACTCTCAGATGCCCTTCCTTCTGGGCAGAATAAGCCCTAAAGTAAGGCTCAGCAGTGTGTTTGATTTATTTTTCCCCCACTGGGTTCATCTTGAGAACTTCCAACTCCATTTGCTGGGGCCACATAGGAGCCCAGACCTTCTTCATACAGCAGATCACAACCTCAGGATGCTGAATTGTAGACAAAAGCCGTGTCCTTCTCGCTTGCCCACCGCCCTGCTCCCTCAGGTGGCCTTTTCTGCCCAGCCTCTTCCTTGCCCCCTTCCACCCAGTTGCAGATAATCCCGATCTGGCTGGATGCTCCCTCCTAAATTGAACCTCAAGCCAAATCTTGTAACAGATCTACGTACTCCTGCCACCCTAAAATCCCCAGTGCAGGCAGGGTTTTATTTATAGCAGAAACCAAAAGCCTCAATATTGAGGTCTCAGAAATAGTTAATTCTTCCAGCCGGGCTAGATGGAGATGGGTTTGTGCCCAGGACGTGGTTTGACATGTTGATTGAGTTCTGGTCAAGCTGGGTTCACCAGCAAGCTTGTGGGTGCCATCTGGTGCACATCTGGCTGCATCCTCCAGCTGTTGTCCCGCTGCAGGCAGGACTCCTGTGGTGCCACAGGGCAGGAAAGACAGCAGGAAGGCCAGGCATGCCATGAATTATTTAAAAAAAAAAAAAGCTTCCATGTAGCATTCATTGCTCAGGATCGACCCAACCAGATGTTTCTTCAAGCTTCTTCACCACTGAACACCCAGTTGGTGCTGGTTTCAGAGTGAAGCCACTTTCCAACGTGGTGAAGGCTCCGTGTCTCCATTCGGAGACCAGCTCTGCCTTGGGTGACAGGACTTGAGCATAGGAAGTTCCATCTCAACATGAGGAGGAACTTCTTTCCTTTGAGGGTGGCAGAGCCCTGGCACAGGCTGCCCAGAGAGGTGGTGGAGTCTCTGTCTCTGGAGACATTCCAAACCCGCCTGGACACATTCCTGTGCCACCTGCTCTGGGTGACCCTGCTCTGGCAGGGGGTTGGACTGGGTGATCTCCAGAGGTCTCTTCCAACCCCTGCCAGTCCGTGATTCTGTAATTCTGTGTGTGCTGCAGCTCTTCTCTGCGGGCAGAAACCAGTTGCAGCAGCTTTTCCGCAGCCCTCCTCGCTACCTGCATCACCCAGAAGGCAGCAGAGCTGCCGTGGCATTATGGAAATTTTTATCTCGTTTGTTTTTCCACCTTTGATAATACATAATGACGCTTTAAAAAACAAACCAGCCTTGTCTGTGTCTGTGTCTCCTGTTAGGGCTGCATGGAGAGGTCCTCTGGCCCTTGCTGTAGGGGATGTTGGACCTTGATCTCCTGCTGCTTTGCAAGCGAAGTGCCGTGTGGCTTCCTGGCTGGATGTGACATTGCTTCCTCCCTGCTCCTTTTCAACTATACGTTCCTGTTTTCTTAGATTTTCCATCCATTCCAGTTCTACCCACCCCCAATCAAGCTGTTTGTTTAATTGAGCAGGGTTTTTCTCTTTCTCCAGCATGAGAGGCCACATCCCCTACTTTCTCTCTCTCCCACTTTGCCCAAGAAGAACTGGTTGTTGGGATTCCAGTACTTAAAGGGGCTCTACAGGAAAGCTGGGGAGGGACTCTGGATCAGAGAGGGGAGCCATAGGACGAGGGGGAACGGTTTTAAACTGAAAGAGGGGAGATTTAGATGAGATATTAGGAAGAAATTCTTGACTGTGCGGGTGGTGAGGCCCTGGCCCAGGTTGCCCAGAGCAGCTGTGGCTGCCCCATCCCTGGAGGGGTTCAAGACCAGGTTGGACGGGGCTTGGAGCAACCTGGGCTGGTGGGAGGTGTCCCTGCCCAGGGCAGGGGGTTGGAACTAGATGGTCTTTAAGTTCCCTTCCCACCCAAACCATTCTGTGATTTGCAGCTGGAGGATGAAGAAGGGTCTGCACCCAGCAGCTTTCTAGCTGGGGCCACCTCAGTCTGGGGGACCTGGGCACTGCAATGTGGCATGCAGATAGCAGTGGGTTGGGTGAGTTTGGTTGAGTAACGGCTCAGGAGGAGTGGAGATGGCAAGCTGGGATGATGGTAGACATTTGGCATGGTGCCCATGACAGATGGGGATGCAGACTTCTACTGGCCAAATTTCTCTACCAGGCGGCGGCTGCTGGGAGGACTGGTTATGTCTTCCCTGTCCCATTCCCTCTTGCCAAGGTGAGAACCCAGGTTCACTGGGGTGGTGGCTGTCCCTGTCCTCCACCCTCCGACCCAGAACAGGGTGAGTGATGCTGAACCAAGCAGTGGTGCCTGCTCACTCTATTCCCTAAACAAGGACCAAACTAGGTCTAGGACAAGGAAGTCCTTTCCCTCCCTGAGCAGGGTCATTCTCTTTCTAATCCAGAGCCTTCCCTTTAGGTTGGAGGGGTCCCATGAAAGGGGCTGTGTCCTAACTTGGACCAAGAGATCTGATCTTAGTTACACGCAACCTTAAGAAGAAACATTAACATGACAAGAATTGTTGAAACTGTACACTAAATTAAGAGCAGTAATATTTGGGGTAGATTTTGACCATGGCATTGTGCTTGGTGGGAATCTCTCCTTGATGCCCTCCAGCTGCAGATGTTTTGACCTTAGCTCTACACCCTGTGGTTGTAACCCTACGTGCTGTAACAGTTTGCATCGAGTACAAAATTCAAATGCTTAGTAGGTCAAGCGATGATTATCCAAATTATGGGCTGCCCTCAGACTTGTGCTGGTTATCACAAGGCACGATCAGGCAGGAAAAGCAAATGCGTTGAAGGTTTGTTTTTCTGTCCAGGTCCAGGGCCTTGAGACACAGAAGGATCTACACCATCCTTGCTGCACTTGTGAGCAATTTAAGGCGTTTTTCACCCAATAAATACAGGGTTGCTGCTGTTAACAGCAGACCATAGGCTTTGTGCTGACTAAACTTGGGCTTACCAGGTTCTGTCTTGAACAGCCATGGGTCTACAACACTTGATAAGGGTCATGAAATGGTTGGGAGGGCTATATCCTACAGCTTAATGCTAGATTTGTGGTGGCACAGGCTAACTGTAGATGGTAAAGGTCTGACAGCACTGAGCAGCCATCGTGAAACTACCCCATGGACCAGTCAGAAAAGAAAATATGGCCAAACAGACAATTTTAAGAGAGTAGAGAAATACTTTTGGGCACAGGAGACAGGCGTGCTCGAGGAGTTTCATTTCTCAGAGCATGTTCACGATGCACAGAGAGCCGGGAGGTGCACCATGAGCTGACACCTCCGCCCCGGAGAAGGTGGTTGTGGAAATCTCAGATGGATCGAGGAGTGGCCAAGAGAGGGGGGGGATGCTGGGGACAGCACCAGAGGGGGCATGATGGCTGGGGTACAGATGGGGGTGTAGGTGTGGGTGCTCCCATGGCTTTGGTCACCCATGATGGGAGATGGTCACTGGTGAGATCCTGCTGTGCTGCCCCTCATCTTCTCATCTTCTGAATCTTCTCATCTTCTGAAATTAGGTGAAATAATGTGGATTATCTGTCCTTAAAGACTTCCAGCCTGCGTGAGTGCCCTGTTGCACCCAAGGTCCAAGTCCTGCCTGCTGGGTACCATCCCAGCACCGAATCACAGGTCTCCACCTATAAAAAGGACTTATATTTAGTTAAATCTAAAGCCCTGTTTGGAGTAGGAGGACTGTCCAGCTGCAAATCACAGCTCCAGATACCCCTCCCCACCCTTGCCGTCTTTGGGAGGGGGTGGAACTCAAGATGCCCCAATGACCTAGTGCACATCCAACGCTGTCAGACAGAAGAAGTCGGGCTGGGGAGGTGTTTCTCCCCGTAGCTCCTTGTTCCTCAGCCACCAGAGGGAGATGCTGCTTAAGCCCACAAAAGCGGACGCCTTGTTCCAGAGGCTGCGTTCCCATCCAGCGGCCGAGTTATGGGAGGAGAGGGATGTGCAGGACCGATGCTGCTGTGGCATCACAGATGGGAGTGAAATGGAGGGCGCTGGGGTACTGGACGTGGCGGATATGGTGTCTGGAGGAACGTGGCCATGATGGCAGAAGGCTGCTTCCACCTCCAGAGACGTCACCAGGCCACAGGTAAAGTTTGGGAGCCCCTGCCAAGGTCTCGCCAAGGTAGCATTGAGGGTCAGGAAGGGTGATATCCAGCTGCAAATATCCCATGGTGACTTCAGGTCCAAAGGTGGGTGTGCAAGGGGGTGCCACCGACCGCATTGGATGCAGCGTGGGAACCTGCTGGTTTGGTAGAACCGGCTCCAGCTGTTGCCACCATGGTGCTGAGTCCTGATATTCGGTGTCTTACGCGTGGAGCATGGCACGTGCGCCTGGACGGGTGACATGGTCACTCCCTCACTCTGGTCTGTTTTCACATCAACCCATGGGGAGCAGAGGTCCCACAAAGCCCAAATTCTTGCTCTGTGTGGAGCAACGTTGTCCTGGGCCCAGTCCAAACCCAGGGCATGAAGCTCCATGAGAAATTGCAGCTGGGGAAAAGTGTGGCAGAGCGGTGACAAACCGGCCGCGCAGGGGAACCGTCTCATGTTTCCTCCCTGTGTCCCAAAGGCTTGAGGACACCCAGCCAGACCCTCTGCTACTTCTACAGCATTCCCCATGAAGCCCTTTTCGGATGAGATATCTTATCTTGAGCTAGACCTTAGGATCTGCCCAGCCTTTTGGGATGCTCTTCACCAACATTTGGGCTTCAGCCACCCACAGAAGGTCTGGAGTGGGGGATGTCTCCATCCCACCACACTTGGCCAGATCATCCTGCGCTCTCACCTATCCTAGCATGGAAGATTTCTGCTCATTTGCCCTTTCTGGGCCTTTTATGTTTGTTTTATTTTGTGAAGGAAACCCTCTCCAATGCTTTAGAGAGGCAAAGGAACATGTCCCAGCTCAGGAGAGGTCAGGGCCACCGGTGAGGTGACCTCTCGTGGGCTGCGAAAGGGCAGCAAGGGAGCAGAGAGCAGGAATCGACGGCGAATTTTGACAATGCAGGGAGCGTCCCATGGTCTCCCAGGGAGAACTGGCTGTGCCGCTCACCGGTGATCTGGAAAAAAGGAGCAAACAGGCAGGAACGGAGGCTACGTCCCTGATAAATTAAACAATACACAGGCGAGCGCCTGGGCTTGGGGACGTGGTCGTCAGGCCCGCTGGCACCCTCACCTTGCCTTGTTGCTTTTAGTGGGTCGCTCTCCCCCCTCTTTCGAAGTGAAATAAAATAAAGTGGGTTGGAAAAGTACCGGCAGGGCACGAGGGTTGGCAGCATCACCATTTTCCGCCTCCCTCTGCAGCCCCTTTTCTGAGCGCCGGTGCCACGTTTCGGGGTCGTTTTTACTCAACGCACGGTGAAAAACATTCCCTCCAGCTCCGAGGTGGTGTAAACCGCCCCCCCTCAAACTAACCCAGGAAAGGTTTACCCAGAAAAACATCTTTTCATTTCCAAAAATATTGAAGCACAATAGTTGGACATTACAGAAAATTTAAGTATTTGCCCTGGGGTTGTTGTTATTTGCTTGGATTTTTTCCAAGATGAAACTTTGGACATTTTCTTTCCCCACCCCCCTCAATTAAACGGTTTTGATATGTCTCAAATCCCTTTTTGCTGTCTTTACTGTTTCTGTAAGCGGTTGAATCTCCGTGCCCATCGCCCTGACGCTAAACAATAACACGGCGGGGGGGGCGAGGAGGAGGAGAGGCGTTGCGGAGGGTAAACTCGGCTAATCAGGACTCGCCTAATAGGACCAAAGACTTAATGAGAACCCAGGGACTGCGTTTCCTGTGCTGGATTTGGCTGGAGGAAAACGCTTTGTGCTCTCAGCACTGGGTTTGGGACGGCTCGGTTCCCCCGAACGCTCCTCCTCGATGGCCACGGGACGGGGATCTGCGGCTCCGAGGGACCCGTGAGGATCTGGGGATGCTGGAGGAGCCGGGCCGCATCCCTCAAACTGAAGGATCCAAAGCTTGTTTTGTTTGAAGGGAGATATTTAAAACAAAAAGGCTTTTTCATGCCTTGCTTTTTCTAAGTAAAGCCACCGAAGGGCCCTACCCGGTCCCCTTAATGTCCCTCAGGCTCCCTGGGGGGGGTTTGGGGGGCGTTTTTAGGGACGGGCTACAATAAATAACAGCGAACGTGCCACTGCTCTGCCCCGGAGACTCGGCTCAATCGTCTCTCCATCCACGCTGCAAAGCATCTGGCGGCCGCTGCTCCCCAGCCCCAGCCGGGATGGGGTTTGGGAAGGGGATGGGGAGGATGGGATGGGATGGGATGTGGTGGTACAAGATGGGATGGGATGGGATGGGAC
>VYZM01000534.1:4181-17748 GCA_013398915.1 Dromas ardeola | reverse complement strand
CTGTCCTTCCTGAAGAGCCTGTGGTTCCTTGAGCAACCACACTGAAGTGCCAGAAGCAAATCTGTGATTTAATTTTGTTTTACACTAGTTACAAATGAATCGGTGGGAGGGTCCAAACATATTCCTGCTTAGTTAGTTTAATTGTGAACCCCAGGGTTCACAGTTAATTAATTTCACAGGGCTTTGTGTACACAGGATAATTTTTTTTTGTCTATATTATCATTCTAATATACAAGAAATATGTCTGTTCTTTATTAAAGGACTAATGCTTTTAGCGGACATCTGCCTACTATGATACTTCACATACTTCTTTCCCCCCTCTCAGTATCGTCTTCCTTGGAAACATTACATAAGGCTATCCATCATGGCTCCATAGAAACAACAAATGCAGCCCTATCAAAAAAAAAAAAAAGAAAAAGTAAAGAATATCTGTCACAATGTAGAACATTTGATCATTTGATTAATAAAGGTAGAAGTAGGTAAGTCCCTATGGCATGGGAAAAATAGAAGACACCACCCATACTCAATTAGCCCTAGGAATTTTTAGCTCAAACTGACAAATCTGTTCATCCTTCAGCATTATGAAGTTTTCTCCCGCTATAGTGGTTGAGCAGTTCTCTGTTGTGACCTGCCTCATGGCTAATTGTATCACTTTCGAGACCATAACATTCCTTTTCCTCTGTAAATGTACATAGAAAAACCCTGTTGTAGGTAAGGTAAGAAACAGGAAGAGCTTGTGTGTTTCTCTGTTTTTCACAGAAGCAAGGATTTCATTTTACAGTTGCTCTCAGTAGCATCATAGATTTTGCGGAGTATTTCAATTTATCGTTGCATCTGCATCCCATTAAGTGTGAAGCTACTAGAAAAAATTACCTTCATGGCTCATTGGTTACTGTTTGCACTGTAGTTGCATATGCAATAGGAACAGGAAAAAGTTTGCCTTAATACCATCTCACATTTCTTGAAGAATTCCATTGTGTTAGGAAAATAATGTGCTTTTAGTTCTGGCAAAAGAGGTTTATTATAAATGATGCATTTGCTTCTATTTCAGCCATTCAAATGCTACTTTTTATTGATTTTTTTTTTTATCTTTCAGAGAAATTTAATCTACGTTACTGTTTTGAATGTGAAGGTTCTGCAATTCTAATTCAGAAGTATTTCCTCTTCCCCTTCCTCCCCCTCTCCCTCTTCTACTGAATGGTTAAAGAAAACCAAAACTTCTAACACACTTCTGTGCAAATGTTTTACTTGTTCCTTTTCAGAAGAATGCAGGAATCAAATTCACAATCAAATGCAGGAAAATACAGCAAAAGGCATGTTTTCAGGTTCATTCATCCAGGGAGTAATGAAACAAATATTGGAAGAAAAAAAAGCTTTTTATTTTTTGAAAGATGTCGTCTTCATATACAAGCAGAGAAAAATGCAGATCTGAAAGCTATATCTTAACATCTGCTGTGACAGCAGTTCTCCAGCTCTGATATGCGTACCATTCGGGTAATGTATTCACTAATTCACTAACGTATGGGGTGATTAAAGAGATTTGCTGTGCATAAAACAAGAACCATTTATAATACTCTGATTATATTATAAACTTGTGACCTGGAAGTGGTGGGATGCTAAGTTTTAAAGTTGAAGATTGCTAAAGCCAGCTTAAGGAATACAGCAGAAAAATGACTGATATAATGGGGGTAGGGTAGTTGCAGGGGGGGGACAATCATAAACATAGTTTAAACTGTAAACATATAGTTTAGAAAGAGTAAGAACACATCATGATTTTACCTACAATAAGGCTATTTCTTTGTATTGTTTTCTGGGGCTAGTGGACATCAAACAACCTTTGTAATTTTCTCTGGTTCTCAAGCTCAAGTGAACATTTACTCAAGTGAGTAACGGCAACTTATGCTGTGCATTAGTGTCATGAAATATTGTTTATGCTATCAACTCCTGCATTGGAGGGCTAAAAATGGTCCAGATTCCTAGAGACGTATTGATTTCAATGGAAGTGTGATACCTGAATATCTAAATAACTCCGACAATCTGATTCAAAAAAAGATAAAGACAAGATACATCCTGTTTATGAGACAATTTTTTTTATATATATATTCCTAGTATTTCAGTGTGGATGCCCAGTTCAGTTACAATCCCGATGGTGCAAATTTTCGGTCAAGCTATAGTGATAATCAAGACACTCCATGTATGTAAATATGATTTATACATCCTAGGTAAAGTGTTCTGCTTCAAGCCGTAGGATTTAAGTTATCTAACAAGTTTAACTTAAACACTGGCAAACACCACCAAATGAAGTCGTATAGAGGACAGAAAACTTCAAAAGTATTGCTGACGTGTTGCATTACTGAGAGTATGTGCTGCTTTTGTTATTTGTCCAGTTTATATACCTTTGGGATATTTTACTTCTAAGATTACTTACGTTTCATGTAGTACTTATCTTAGGGAAGAACAGAGTCAAGGTCATCAATGGCACATTGCATCAATTGCACTTCTGAGAATGGCTGAGTAGTGGAGATGTGAATATATAAAGTTCACAACTGTTTGTTCTGTTTGCCAATGTCAATTTGTAGGGACAAGTGATGGAAAAGGCTTTCAATGAACTTTGAGCTTGCTGAGCATTTAAAGCCCCACCTTGCCAGCTGCTGAATACATCACAATTGATATTAAATGTTTTCATTTTAAGGAGGTAAATACAATTTAAGTGTCTAGTATTACTTAAGAGATGCTCAGCACAATAATAGACATATGTTCTTGTGTAATAACTGGTATTTAATAAATATGCTTGGGAGTTTTCCGCAACATCTTTTTTGATTTCTTTTTTTTTTTTTAATATTTGTAAGAATGCCGTTGCACTATACCATTAATTCATATTTCAATTTAAGGAAGATACTAAAATCCACAATTAAATTTACATCCATGTGTAATGTCATACAAACAAATGAAGTGTTATGCAAATTAAAAACATGTATACTTAAAGAAATACAAACAGGGAAAGCATGCAGCAAAACATACAGGTTATGCAATCACTCAAATAAGTGGTAATTTTTATTTATTTATGTTTCAAAATTTTATCATCAGGGGTCAAAAAAATGACAGGCTTTACATCTCAGTGATGCACAAACTTAAATGTGAATTAAACCAATGAATATTATCAAGATAGAATTATTAAGATCAGAATTTTTAACAGTGTATGTCTGTAGGCTAAGTGGTATCTAATTAAATTGGTACAGGATACTGTATTAAATGGTAATTGAATTCCTAGAATGTTCCTCACAATTATTACACATTAACATGAATGTAACTGCACAGTTAATGGCTTACTTTATTTTTCTTTTTTTTTTCCTTCATTCAGTACTTTGTACCTAAGTTTTCTTATATTCTCACTTAATTTCTATACATCTTCCATTACTGACTTATCCTGTAGAATATAGGTCCATGGAAGCCTTAGACAAGTGAACTTGAAACACACATCTGTGACCTCTGTTGCTGGACTTAAACATTCTCTAGCTTTACTGGAACATAGAGACAGGAAAACACATAAGTCCGTAAAATGCATGTAAACTCTATGCCTTCTTAAATACATCATATGAGTAAGTAAAAAATGAAGCTGTACTGATTCAGTTGCACAATAGTTCCTACACTGCAAAAAACTAAAAGTTTCTCTGATACTTAAAGGATATCTGCACAATTTAGCAACAATTCATCTTAGCTGTAGAGCAATTCTATATTCAAGACATAGAACTGTGTTTTCGTTGAAAGGCAGTTGAAATGCCAACTTGGCGTGAAGAACTTGACTTCCTAGACAAATTAAGGGCTCTATGGTATTTAAGATTCAGAAAGTCTCATGGTCATTTCTGCAATTAAGCTACTGAAGCAATGAATTCAGGTGGTATGACCATTGGACAAGGAATGAAATGTGGATCCTTTTCCAGTTCTATCTGGAACTTGTACTGATAAATCAATATCCTTTTTTAATTTGTTTTCCTACCTCTTAATGTTTCTATAGGTTTTGAACCATAATTTATGCGTAGGTATATTCAAGACAGCTATACAATATCAGTGTCTTGATACATTTACTTAACTAATTAATTTTTATCCTGCAGACCTCAAAAAGTATACAGTCCCAACTAGAAGCGGAAAAACAGTTTGCTAGTCTTGTTTGCCCTAACCATAATACTTGTAGTATATTTTCATTGCATGAATAGGAGAATTTTATCAGAAACCAAATAAACTAAAGGGTCCCTTGTCAAAGAGAATTCTGTCTGTTCAATAGGAACCCTAATGTGGAGCAAAGTGGGTGTTTTAGTGCTATATATGTTTCTCTCTCACATTTCTTGTTTTTCACTTTGACAACTGCAACCAGATCCTCAAATATGCAATATGTCTAGGATGCTAAGGAGGAAAGAATCCAACTGTGGAGACTTTTGAATTCTGAAATAGATTTGCTGATCATTTCTCTGAATGACAGAATAAAAGTTAACAGTCAATTAATTCATATCTGTTGTCCACTGTCTTTTTCAAAGGGCAATTAAAAAAAAAAAGAAAAAAGAAAAAAAAGGAAACCAAAAAATGCACTTGTCAGAAAGAGAAAATACAAAGTTGTGGTACAGAGAGACTAATTTTCTACCAGTAAGCACGAGCACAAAAAGTCTTGCTACAAGTATTCTCTTCCAAGTTCAGCGGTTTTTCAGGTTGCCTTTCTTTTTGCAAGTATTATCCGTTGACTTTTCTCTATCTCGTTCATTACAAGATGCTGATATGCACTTCACAGCCTATTTCCAAGCTAATTATCAAGATTTATTTCCAGGTAACTAAGATTCGTCTGGCCATTTACTCATTTTCAAACAAGGACCTCTGTCCTTTTCACTTCCACATCATTCATCACTGAAAGACGACTTGTATAGAGCTTCACAAAGATGTCTTAATAACCTACTTCAGGAAGCTTCCCATCCTTGCAATAATGCCTACAAGAAAAGTAAAGCTCTCGATTTCCTGAGGTTCTCACTTTTGAATTTAACCAGTATTGTCCCATTTTTTCCAGGTACACACATCTCAAACTAAATTTAGATTTAAGAACAAGAAGAAGGAGAGAGACATTGGATCTAGCTCATGAACATCAGCACAACCACAACTTGGGTTTCTCAGACTGGTTTCATTGAGCCTGGCTGTGGACATGGATGTACAGAAATAGCTGATAAAGCAGCACATAAAGCCATCTGGACCTGGCAGAGTTACAGAAGTGCCATGTTTGTGTCGCTCTGTTACTTCCAGACACGGCTGACAATCATAAGCAGGACTGTAATAACCACCTGACATTTTCTGGCTCTGATTTCCCTTCTAGGTCATAGTTCTGAGTCAGTTCTTGGACATAAAATAGATCCTTGATTTCTTGGCATGACAATAATAAACAGAACAAATTTATCAATATAGTTTTCGGTGGCTTAGATGCACATTTGCTATCTGTTGGCCAACTTAAAAGAATGTTTTAACATAATAATTTTAGACACATTACTTGCGTTCTCCACTTCACATGTAAATAAATCAGTGAGGACAGAATGAGTATTAGCTTCTGCAGAATGAGAGTAATGATAAAATTATTTCTGTTCATAGGCATTTTATGTGGCATTTCCTAAGAATCACATTTCAGCACATTATCTTGTTTTTAAAGGAATCACGTAAGTATCTTTTAAATAACACTTCTTACAATACTGTGTTCTTAGCATGTGCACATAAACTCAAGCCAAGCTTCATACAATGACCAAGGTCATGGCTGAAGACATAGAAAAAGTAGATACAAAACTTTCCTTGTTTTATTAATCGCTGAAAGGACAAGGCTTTAACATACTGTCAGTTTCACTAAGTGAGCATATTTGTTTTATAGTAAGGAAAAGTTCTTAATTGGTTGAAACAGTTTTTCTTTAAAAATTCCTTTTCCATTTGTTCAAAGTAGTGAAAGGTAACTGCAGTCTAGTATTTCCTATGCAACACTATTATTTCCTAGACAACAGCTTTTAATAGGCTTTGAAATAAACTTACGAAAATACACAAAATTTATACATAATTGATCTTTACAAAAAGATTAGTTGTCAATACTACCCCAAATTTCAATTAATGAAGAACTTCCTTCATGGACATTAGCACAACAACTGCTAATGCTTTTCTTTTGGTAATTAACAATGAGTGCCTAATGTCAACATTACTAACAAGTTACAAATATGTTTGGTGAAGTGATGTTACTTTCACAGTAGCACATTTAAATAAAGAGTGTGATATATTTAACTTTTTCACAGTAAGCCATATATTTTCTTCTTTTCCTTCTTTCTTTTTTTCTTTCCTTGGGTGAAAATGACCTGAATTTGCTAATAGATTGAGTTGAAGTTTGTCACTATCATTAAATGCAGAGGGCTATGTAAATGTTAGTCTCAAAAGGGGGAGGCTGTTTTAGTCAACAGGCCTCATGAAAAATTTAAAAACTTACCATAATATCATAGCTGTGTGTCACTTCTCTTTGAAGGTTGGCTGCTGACCTTTGCTATTCATGGTGAGCATCAGCTAGTGCCAACCACAGCCAAATACTCCACAGCAAATAAACTCTCTCCACCCTTCCCTCACCTGAAGGTGCACCTGAAGGAGGGAGGTGGTCAGTCCATTTCGTCACTTCCATGGGGCCCTAAAGAAGGCTGCTCTGTGGGGAGCCAAACAACATAGGCCTGCCCAGCCCTAAGGGTTGCTCTGCCAAGACGGAAAGAGAGGAAAGGTGTTTTGCTCCCTTGTTTTCAGAACAGGCTGTTCCTGTTCAGGGTGAGGAATCCCTTGGTCTTCCAGAGTTTGGGGCTCAGGTACCAGCTGAGCTTCCATGTGGGTAGGAAACTCAGGCAGTGACACCACAGGAGTTTTGGGGGGTGGGACCCTATGGTGTAGGAACACCTGGGCTATCTTGCTGTCAGGTCACCCAGTCCTGGACTGGAAATCTGGAGTCAGGCAATACAAAACGTGCTAAAAGTCTCAGTTTCTGGTTTGCCAGTCCACTTAAATAATCCTACACAGTCTAAAGGTTTTCAGCCCACTTTCAGCCCTCTTGGAAATAAGGAAATCATCGAGTTGTGGCATTAAGTTTTTCATCTGTACTGAATCAGAGATGCAATAAATCTCTCAGTAGTCAATGACTTGTGCTTGAAATAATTCTTGTTATTTTTACACTGAAAAAAGACTGAACAGTAACAATCAGCTTGATTTTTTAATGGACATGTTCATGTCTCCAAAGCATAATGATTACATAACTTATATTTCAGCATCACTGGCAGGTAAAGAGTAAGAAGACTCAATATCTGGTTTAAATTAATATATACCACAGTCCACCTCCAAGCTGTTCAAGTTCTTTTGAGCTCTTTTTACACTGTTTCTAGCTTGCAGAAGATCCCTTACTCTATTAATATTTCTGAGCAGGTGTAATCAGCCCCACTGTTTCTTCTTCCTTCAGCTGTTATCTTTCAGCATGAACTATAGACGGTAGGCTAAAATACTAACCCTGGAAGCCAGACTGGAGAAAGATGAAAGACCATTAGTCTTTTACAGTACAAGTAAATGTACAAGCCTTATATGCTTGTATGGAACAAACCACAGAATTCCTTAACACTGACTCTTTCATCTAGCACGTTTTCCCATCGCCATTTTCTTTTTGTTCCAAGGACTTGTAAAGTTTCATATCTCAGCTCTCCTCCGCTTTTTGCAGTTAGATATTGGGAGACAAATTGCAGTCGATCAAGTATGCTTTTAAAGTGTTCTTGAAAAACTTTGCCAGGCAACCACACTTCTTTCTGTGCCGTAATTCACCAACCAAGAGCTTCTCAGAAACGCATCATTACTCTGAACTCTAGGTCTAAACCCACAGCACCTGTGCCTCCCTTGTTAAATCTTAATGGATATTACCTATCATGCTGTGAGACTTCATCAGTAGTTAGCTTCTGTGAACACCTTACACAGTACAAAATTAAGGTTCTTTAGCTGAAGTCAGGTTATAGATTTTGAAAGATTTTCTTTGTATCAAGACTAAGACACATTTTTTAGAACACTATCAAAATAAATGCTATTAAGAGTGAACTTCTGATTCTACCAATAGCACAATACCGATACATATCTACAACTAAACTGTTTCCTGAAGATTACTGTGTGGTTTTCTTTACAGATGTGCAGGAAGGCAGATAAATTGAAACAAATATGATTTTTATAAAAAAAATATATATAACTATCTTTGCTATAAATGATTAGATGCTATTTAACTGTTTACCTTTAAATAATTTTTCATCTGTGTTAAGCACTGGGTTGCAACTTTTTGTCCTTTTTGCTTCATTTGCACAGCTTTGGGTCTAATCTAGGTCAACATGGAAATACTACAAGTATTAATCTTCCTGTTACCTGTAAGATTAGACTTGAATGCAAGAATTTACATTGTAGAACTACAAATGAAGGTGGGAAATTACTGTTTGTGTGATAAAAAAATTTTCAATTACAAAACAGTAAATGACATCTACATCTTTCTTTAAATTAAGCTTCTTCTTGACATAAGAGAAAGTATGTTTGGCTGTTATTTTACTTGTTCCAGTGGACAAAATTGAAACATTTTGGTCTGGTCTGGTCTGGTCATTTGTGTGTGCTATGAATGCCTGAAAGTCATGGTCAGAGAAAGTGATGCACTCATCAGCTGTTGGACCACATTCAGAAAACTCAAGCAGGACATTTTCTGCTTTGTATCCTGAGCAACATCAACACCATATCTATAGAAACTGAGGCTAAATGTCAGTTTGCTTCATGGCAGCATCCCTCAGTTCACTGTACAGCAGGCACAGAAAAGGTACATTGCCAAAGGCACCTTTTAATTGGTGCAATTAGAGCATTAATTCTTTGCAATGGCTTTTCTGCTTTCCCCTTGGACAAGCTGCCTCCCTTGGAACCAGCAGTCAGGACTTTGAGTTACTTTTCTATGTGACATTGATGAGTCTCCCAAATTTGGGGATGGCCAATGGCTGTTTGAATACAAACATTTAATCTTTGTTGAAAATAAAAGAGGAAAATATAGCACTTTTGGTGGTCAGGCAGTTTTGAAAATCAGTAATTTTGTCTGATAGATGTGACTGCCTGCTCCAGAATCAAAAAATCTCTTATATTCAGGGTTTCAAAAATAATTTACCAATTATAAATAAACGAACAAACGTCATGCAGATTTTACATCAGCCTGAAACAACAGGTAAGAAACATAGTCTTCTGGATATGAACTGCTGTTTCATTCACTTAAAAGAAGTTTCAGCTGTATGGATAGTACTGACAGTTTGGCTCTTGAACATTTCAATAATTGTTGTATTACTGAACAAAGTACCCAAAGAAGGTAAGCAGAAGGATTGTGTGGGGATGACGTGCATAATATCCTGCATATCTGAGACGGCCCAGAGAAGGATTTCATCTCCAAGGTAGAAACTTAGAGCTAATCTTAAAATCTGCATCTGTGCTGCATGCATCATCCCATTTTGTGCTTTAGACAAATCCGGAATATGGCTGAAAACAGATACATTGTCATCACTTGCTTTTCAAGTGTGAATGACAGAAATTATTGATGGTTAAGCAGTTTAACAGTCAATTATTTGTGTTACATATTGCTTATATAGAAGCAAAAATGCTGTTTTACAAAACTAAAATAAATGCTCACAGTTAATAAATTTGCCTGTGTACAAGAAAACAGGTATGATAGGGAACCTGGTGAGGCAGCAACAAAAAACAAAGGAACCATTAACTTACTGTATGATCCTTTGAAAAACGTTCTAAGTCAGTTTGATTGTGAATACAGCAGAGAAACTTTGTACTTTAAATAAAATGGAAAAGAGATACCACTATACTGAATACTGGTGACTACCAATATCACTGATAAAGAAGAAAGAAAAAAAAGCTATTAACATATCTGAGTGTTACACATCTTGTCTGCTAATCGTTGTTATGGTAACATGTTACTTTCAGCAAGAACTACAACCTTAACTTGTGGAAAACTTCACTTTTCTAGGTATTGGTGATTCTTGTGTATACGGTCACCTCAGAAACAGGAGAGAGAACTGTATTTACGGAACCTCTTTAAATAAGTTTCATTCAAATTTTTGAAATAATTTGAACAGTCATCTAAACTTTGGATTTTTGTTTGAGTACTGTTTTAAGAACACAGCCAACAACATCTCTACAGATTTTAGTTCATGGATTCATAATGACAGTCAGTGTAGCAATATATTTGTGGGGTTTTGCTCCAACAGAAACAGAAATCCAGATGCAATTAAGCATAATTGAACTGGACAGCATGTAGAAGTATTCAAGCTAGCTCAGCTTACTAGAAGTAAAATGGTCACATTAATGCAGAAATCCATCTGAGATTAATTAGTCATGAGAACTAGGGATGAGGTGTCCCCTTAGTGTGACTATTTTTGAGCCATATACAATTACCACCTCACTGAAAGACAGTCAGCTATACAGAGGCTGTTTTGTCATCATTTCCTTGAATTCTAATTTTTCCATATTTATTCTGGCATGCAGTCCCTCCTTGCCACTCTATCTTTCCACTGAGTCCATCAACTCTGAAGCGCCAGCAGCACATAGCAGCACATACAGAAGTTCTCTCTTTTACTTTCCTGAAACCCAAACCTCATTCTTCAGCACACAAGTCAACCACCATTTGCAGATGTTCAACTACCAGAAAACTGCATCCAAGTGGATTTGTAAATAGAGAAAGATCTCTTTCACATAGTGAGTGCATAGACAGACATCTACAGTAGTATGTCTCCATTTTCTATTCCTCACCTCAGCTTGGTTGTCATGTTACAGCATGTAAAGATTCAGCACACACCACACTATACCCACGGCTATTGATGATAATGCTCTGACTCTACAACCCCACAGGTTTTGTATGATGATGAAAAGCACTGGGCACTTGTGTTTCTTGCAGAGTTACTATTTCTAATAAAAATTACATTTTGAAATTACGGTTATTCTGAAAAAACTTCCATATGGAACAGGCCTTCCTTAGAGAAATCATGGCTATTGTATTTCCTTATGCATCTGTCTTTCATGAGGTTGTTTGTCATGAGCAGACCCCTGAACCACCTACAGTTCATCCATCACTATTTTCATAAAATATTCTGGCAGAGATGCTGGTTAAAAAAATGGAAATTCCTATTTATCATTTTACCTTGAAATTCGTAACTACATGATCTAAAATTCACCTAACTGAATTAAATATTTGCTATGGGTTGTGACTTTGCTCTCAGGAATCTGCTTTTAATGAGCCTTCTAGAATCTCAGCAAAAAATAAATCAATCAACTTAAAAATTTCCGTGACCTCTTCATTGCATATACACTTCCCCTGACTATTTCTCATTCTGGGTGAGTATTCATGTACCTTTCCCATATTTTTAAGATATATTGCTGGTTGATTTTCTTACATTATTTATTCTTCACCACATAAACAGCCAATTATCTGATTTTTTTGCCTGCTGTATCCTTGCATTGAGTGATCCCACTTTTATCTGCAAAAGTTTCTTTACAGCTCAAAAGTAAGATGTATTTTCAAAATTAAGAGAGTGGTTATTCCCAGTGCCATTTCCACATTTCTCATTAAATGGTTTTTGAAGCATCTAGCACTTCTTATGCCGAATAAGAAATTGTACCAAGACATTTTGCTTCTCAGTAGGCAGTAGGAGAAGTATATAAAGCCCCCAGAAAAACTTAGTAATATTTCTGACTGTTTCTGTGGTTCTTGTGGTCTTTGCAGAGCAGTGACATGGTTTCTACCATCAAGAAGAGAAACTTGTGGGGCTGGGAAAGTGGATGTTGCCGTCACAGGGAAATGACTTCTTCTCAAGGCAGTGCTTAAAAGCACAACTTCAAGCTCCAGAAGTAAGGTAATATGCTGGGAAAGAATCAACCAGGATGCCCTGCTCAAAAGCCGGTCTCTACCGCTTTTGAAGGCAGTAGCAGAAGGCATGTTGCTAAGTTCCCTGCTACCACGGCCATAGCTGTATCTTCAGTATTTTACTTTGACTAGTTTAGCTATTCTGCAGCTTGTTGAACATTTTGTTTCTAGGAAGTACGGCTTTTTATTCCGTTATATTGTATATCTTCCATTCTTCCCCACCCAAAATTAAACAGTCTTCTCTGATGTAAAGAACCCCAATACTAACAAATAGCGAAATACTCCTATACTGTATTATGAAATACAGCAGTATTCCCATGGTGAACAAACAGTATTTTATGCATTTCATGGTCATTTCTGTATAGATTTATTGCTTTTAAACTATTGCATATTTAATGGATTATTATTGATGAAAATGTTCAAGCCTTTATGCCAAGATAATTTACACAGCTCTTTCATGACGTAATCTTAAAAAATAAAAATATACTTTCTTCTGTATTTTTAAAATAGAAGAAACTCTTACTTACTGTCTTCCAAAACAAACAAACAAACAAACAAGAAAACCCACCAAACCAAGAGCTTCATCAGTTTATATGCTCTCTGTCATTCACAGTACATGTGTATAATTTTCTGTTCATTTTGTACTTCTTATTTTTCCTGTTTACTATAAAACACTTCAAATTGATATTATCTTTATATTACAGCTGTACTGTTTCTGGAGATAAGATAATGTAGAAGAACCACATGAATAGAAAATAGTTATGTTATTAATGAGTGACTGAGCCAAAGAAAATATCCACAGGTAATATAATAGCTGCAAGATCACCTAATATCAAAACAACCACTGAGGAAATGATTCAGAAATAACAGTCTAGAACTGCCCATCAGCATTTAATATCAATTCTGCAAGATAAAGTTAAAATTAACTGGAAATGGGAGAAAACAAAAGGAAAATATTTAACTTTGCTTGAACATGAGGAAAATAGCTATTATAAAAACTTTTTTAATAGACAGATATTATAGTTCTACCAAAGTCCACTTTTTTAGTGTAACTGTGAGGATGTCTAGACATCCTTATACTTTGAGAAATAATTCAGCATCTAATCATGCAATGAATCCTTGGATTTGTATATTCAGACAAATATTTGGCAATGGTTCTACTTCGTACAAACGCCATTATTCATGAGAGAACAGAATATTAATTCTTCCTTATTAGTTTTTATGATTTATCATTTTGTATTTGTTATTATCTTTTAAATATTTAATTTTGCAAGATGACTTTAACGAGCAATTTTGCCTCACAAATAAGAGAGAACAGATTGTAAAATGAACAACTCAAAGGATTAATTAAATCATCAGACACCTGAAGTACTAGCTTATATTGGAAAATACCTACCATACCTCAAATTTTATTTCCATGGGGACATTCAAAGAAAGATGTGATTTAATGTGGTTTTGTATAAACACTTTCTTTTGGAAGTGAAGATCCTTCAGTTCCACATACTTTAATTATTTGAGGAGTTCTTGGGAAAAAAAAATAATTAAGGCCACCATAAGTATGAGTGAAAGTACTCTGCACAGGGACTTGAAACATTTTAAGTAACTGACTTGAAAAGT
>VYZM01000528.1:1388694-1446296 GCA_013398915.1 Dromas ardeola | reverse complement strand
AAAAAAAAAAAAAACAAACCTACTCTCACTGTGCTAAATTGCTAAATCAACTGCAAATTAAACATTGAATGTTTATTCCCAAACCCCCAAGCTCCCAAACTCCCAAGCCAGGACCCCACCAAGTTTGTATGTTCTGCAATCACAGTCATACTGAATTAGGCATTTCAGAAATGAGGGAACTTCGCTTTATTTAACTGGATTGCTAATGGTCCCCACATCCCATGATAAGAATTTAAAATATCTTACCTACAGTTCATGCATTTAAAAGAAAAATGGCCTTGGGAGGTTTATTACTGCATACAACTTCATCCACAGCAAACTCCACATTCCTACCCTTAACAAAAGCAACCTCAGAACGGGCCCGCAGAAAGCACCAGAGAAGTACATATGTCACAAATAATACATTTCCCTCCCTGTGCCAAGCAATTTTCTCCGTTTTTTAAAGCTGCTCTGTTGTCCACAGAGTATTTCTCTGGCAAGCCAAAGGACCCTCCGCCAACTTCTACAGAGCTATTCCCGTAGACCTGCTGGGAACCAGCTTTTGTGTTCGTAAGTCCCCAAGGGAGTAAACGCTGGCACCTTCAACATCAACTTGCCCTTCTGTGTCCCCCTGAGGCTGGGTCTCCACGTGCTGATGTGGACAAGAAGACAACAGAAAGAACAGCATAAAGGAAAAGCTCTGCTCTGCATTTTACCAGGATTTCACGGAATCACGGAATCACAGAATCACGGAATCTTCAGAGTTGGAAGGGACCTCTAGAGATCATCTAGTCCAACTCCCCTGCTAAAGCAGGATTGCCTAGAGCACATCACTCAGGACTGCATCCAGACAGGCCTTGAAAGTCTCCAGAGAAGGGGACTCCACAGCTTCCCTGGGCAGCCTGTTCCAGTGCTCTGTCACCCTCACCGTAAAGAAGTTTCTCCGTGTATTTGAACGGAACTCCCGATGTTCTAACTTGTGCCCATTGCCCCTGCTCCTGTCACTGGGAGCCACTGAAAAGAGCCTGGGTCCATCCTCCTTCAACCCACCCCTTAGATACTTGTAAACATTAATGAGGTCTCCCCTCAGCCTTCTCTTCTCCAGGCTAAAGAGTCCCAGCTCTCTCAGCCTTTCCTCATCTTCAAGGGGGACGTGATCCTGCCAAGGGATCACAGCCCCATGGGTTGTGCTGTCAGGATCTGGCCATTTCTTGCGGGGTGCTAGGAGCAGCAAGCGCCCTCCTCACCCCCCGGAGCCAGCCCTCCACATCTCTCAGCACCTCCCAACCTGCTCTGCACGCTGCGGGAAGCAGAGGGAGGAGCTGATAATATAAGACCATTAATTGCTATGCCCATGATTTAGTCATCTCCTTCCAAATCTAAGCTCCTGAGCCGCTCAGGGAGGGAGAAATAGCTGGGTAGGCTTCATGGATTAGCTGGGACAGGCCTGGGCTTTCATCTCCACTGGTCGGTAGCTCCCACTCTGCGCCTCCAACTCTGGAGAAAACTGATGTGGCTCAGCACATGCTAAGAAGTGCGGATTAACATGTCCGTACTGCACAGCAGGGCGTGATAATGCAGAAACCCTGCGCTATTGCTGATGCGAGCCAGGCAGCACAGCTGAGAAGTCCCTCCACGAGTCCTGCTATCTTGGGAGCACTTGCAGATAAAAACAACTGTGTAGCTCTTAGGGCTGAACTGGCTCACACGAGGTGCAATCCCCAGCTCTTCTACTTTATATTGCTGCTTTTCCCTTTTATTCATTTATTTGAAGTTAACATTAAATGAGTACAGGAGAGAACATGAAAAGGCAAGTCAGCCTTGCCTTTCACAACCCCACGGCTGCCTAGGAAATATGTAAAAGGCATGCTGCATTAACATACTGGTCATGCAGCTCCAAAAGCAAGTAATGAACACCACCAAATCTATTTTATCATCTTTTAGGCAACATGAGATTTTCCTTCTTGCTTGCTAATTTATTCTGACATTACAATATTCAGCTGTATTTAAACCAGATGCAGGTTGCTGGGCTTTTTTTCTTTTTGTATTTGTTTTTCATCCGCTGTGCTTGGTTAACAAGAGTTGCTTTTGTTAAGAATTTTTGCGGCAATACATTTAAAGATCAGATGTCATCTAATCCCTTAACCCAAAAATCTCTCAGGTTTATCGGGACCTCTTTTTACCTTATCAGATTAAATCTGGAGTGATTTTTCATGAAGACCACAGTCATAAGTAATACTACGCTCCTAAAACAGATCTGTTATGGCTTATAACATTGCTAAAGGCATAGCTTAAAGCTTACAGAACGTGGGGGCTTATCGCTTTGCCTGACAGTCACTGCCTGCTCCTTCCTCCAAAGGAGCGATCTGAAATGAAATGATCCTGCTGGGTTCATCCGACAGCCACGGCTTTCTCGAGGAAACTAATGGTGACTCGGGTGAGAGGTTTAAGACACGGGGCTATGATGGAAGCAGCTACAGAGGTAGGGCCAGGGGGGCAGAAGACGATCCCGGGATTCACTCTTACGCAAGATGCAGGCAGGCTGTGCGTGTAGAGATGCAAGCACACCGGGAAGCACCAGGCTGCCACAGGGACGGAAGCCCTGAGCCTGGGGACCTGTGCCTGCATTTTCAGAGGATCAGAAAGACACACACAAGAACTGGCAAAAATTAGCCAAAAAATCTTTGTCATGGAAAATTCTGGGAAGAAAAATTTCCCAATTTTGGCTTCGGGGTTTACTTGGATCAGAGTGTTTTAAAATATGGTGAGCTTGGGTGTTCTGAGAAAAAAAAAAAAAAAAAACTTGCAAGTTTGAAAAGCAATAAAGAACTAAAAACATTTGTATTTCCAAAGCAAAGCTATTTTTCATCCCCAGAAATGTCTGACTGAAAAATATTATGCGTATCTTTATTCCCCTTTCCCCAAGTGAAAGAAACAGTGGCCACCTGCAGAGAGCCCTCCCTTTGTCTCTGGGTTGGCACAGGAAGGAAGGTCTGAACAGGAATGGATATGGGCATGGGTAAAACAATAACATGAAAAAAGAGGTGTTCAGTCAGGGGAGGAGGCTGGAGCGTATTTCAGAAGTCCTGATGCGTAATTTCCTGGTCTCATTCCTCCTTATGCATCCATTATTGACCACTGACCAGATGAACTGGACCAGAAGAGCTGTACTCATACCCTTATTAATAATAAATGGTCCTGCCACCTGTACAGAGAACAACACTGACTCCACTGTAAAGGCTATTTGGATTTCTATCTGATGCTTTACCACTCCTTCAAATGTCCCATGGAGAAGTATTAGGTGAGAGAGTCCAAGGCATCAGAGGCTTCAACACGCAGATGCAGGACCATTGATTTTGTGTCACAGTTACACAAAGCCACTGCCAACAGAACAGAAGTGAAGATTCCCCCAAGCCCTCCTCCCAGAACCGTCTCAATCTTCAGCCAGACACCATGGGAGCACCACATGCCCTTGCTTCCTCCTTGCCCTTGCCTGCTCGCCACTCAGCACAGGAATGCCACCAAAAAAGTTGTGCAAGAGATGACATAGAGATGATGGTAGTACCTAGAGATGATTCCACAGGTGACAGTGGATTCAAAAATGGATTCAGTAAGGGTCATAGGCAAGTGGTCACTATCTGCGACATTTCACACAGTGTTAGTTTTTAAAAGTGCTGAGTTTTTAATGGCCCTGAGTTCTTTATTAATTCTACTGGTTTCTCTTAATAATGTTCTCAGGCAGGTTTTTAATTTACAGCTCAAGATGGAATTTGTTCTTGAAGATCTTATTTTTTACTGTTAACTAAAAAATTATTTAAAACCTTGCACAAAATTTAATAAGAAAGTGGATCACATATAGATTTGGAGTAAGAGAGAGCTTGGTTAACATTGGACAATCTTAATCCATTGTTCTTGTGTCATTATGAAATTAAGTTTATTGTTCTTACAACTGAAAAACACCCTCTGAACAAAAGTAATAAAGTATTTCACATTATGTTTCAGATGTAGAATACCTCACAGCAGGTAGGAAATTCAAAGCTAAAGCATGTAGTACTATATACTCCACATCTTCATCTGCAAGTGCACGCTTATCACTCCCACGTACTATATACCCTTACACATGGGCCAAAAAGCAGCCCGTGCTTCTCTGAGGATGCCCATACTATTAGGCACTACAAACATCCATGTGACTACAGCGAGCCATGTAGTGGCTGAAAAAGGGCAAAAGGAAAGCAGAAGTAAGTTTATAAGAACTGAGCCGAAGAGGGTGGCGGCTGTGATTTGGTTATTTCCATTAGTTAAGTTGTATAAGCAGCAGATCTTTTTCCAGCTTAACATAATTATGTCCTTGCAGAAGTTATTGTTGTTTTTTTTAACTGTCTGAGGATGTCTTTAATACTATTAGGAGGAAATTAAGATTGTGAAATGTTGCATGACTATGGGAATGAATATACTGTTGTTCTACAACTGGAACTCTCAGAAAAGAGTTCAACAACGGCGAATTTTACAATATTGTAATTAATTTTTCAGTGCAAAAATACAAGCATCCCAATGGAGGTGTCTTGATTTGCATCAGATGGTGACGTGACTCTAAAAGCTTATTAGAGTCATAAATTAATCTGATATTTAGGACCTTTACAAATCATAGAATTGCTTAGGTTGGAAGGGACCTTTCAGATCATCTAGTCCAACCATCTTCATGACAGAGCTCAGATTAAGCATTATAATTTTGTGAATTGCTTCTGATCATATTTTAATCATTATAAATGTTTCAGAGTACTTCAAAAGAAAAGCATAATCACTTGTTCTCATTTAAAAGTGATTTAGGATAGAGGTTAAATAAAGTTTATCACCAGTGGAAAGCTATTTCACTATTTCGAACTGACTATACATAATAATGACGGCATTGGTAGTGGAGACACCAAGGTATGAGCTGTCTGTTCTTAATTTAACAGAGGTTCTTTCATTTGAATTACGGTGTTTGAATGTCATGACTGAACAGAACAATTTTAACACAAATTCCCAGCACACTCTACCTGATTCCTTCCATTAGCTACCAGACTCCACACCTAGATCGTATCCACTAGCTTGAGGTGGTGGGAATACCTGCCTTGGATCACGCATGTCAGTTAGTTTATTCCTTTTTGCTAAAATCTGTTAAATCAGCCCAACTTCTTCAAAATATCAGCTGAATGTGGTACTATCTTTTAAAGCTGCTGTAGTATAACTCTGAGAAGGAAGAAGGTCAGTCGTTAAAGGCTATCAAAGACTCAAAAAAAGCTTATGGTGACAATTTTGATAGAAAATGAAGCAGCTTTCTGGCACAAGAAAGAAAAAGTGTTTTGGGAAAAGTGAACGGGGCACTAGTCAAACCACACACAAGACACGTATGTGCCCTTCCAGAGGTTAGGTGAAGTGTTTTCATGAAGTCTAGTTTTGCATACTCCAAATTTGCCAAGAGATGGGTGGAACTGGAAAAATGTTTGGTTCAAACCTGTACAGGCTGAGGGAAGAGAAGACCACTTTATACCAAATGAATGGAGCACATTTTATAGCTTCTTTCCATTTCAGTTGATAATTAAAATGAATTTGCAGTGTTCAAGACAATCAAAGGCCTTTGCAACTCATAGTCAGTCCAGATGAATATTTTTCTTGGTGTGTTTTATCACTTGGGCGATCTGCTTGTATCTCACCTGTCTACTTCTTTCATGTACTATACAGTTTACATATAAGATTGTTTTCCTAATCTCATCCATATATTTTTACTCTAAACTCTCTCCTACATAAAGACCACCTATACCGTGCCAACCACACTTTCATGAGATGTTTCTTAAGGGAAAAAAAAAACCCTGTTTATCTTGTGTAAGCCTGTAAGCATAGCTGTACATGAGTTCTCCAACCTGTGAAAGCCTGAAGACAGCATACCACTGTACAGGTGTAATTAAGAAGGCATCCTTTCCCTACAATGGAAAACTGACACTGTGCAAAGATTCAATGCTCATTTGCTTTTTTTTCCAGCTTCTAAAATTGCAGTCCTGGGAGACTGAGTTGCCTGAATAGCGGGAAGGAAAACAAAATCTTTTTAACCCTCTCAGTCATTGGTCTGTGTCCAGCTATGGCCAGCAGTAATCCAAAACCATCTAGCAGCTGTTTAGAAATCTGCATGCTGTGAATTAGTGGCCACATGCCAGGCACTGATTAGGCATCGCTCAGTGGTGGTCCCTGAAGGACAAAGTGATGGGACATCGATGAGGAAACGTGAGAAGCTTGTTCAAGTGCAGGACCTGCTCTGTGGATAAACAGAGGTCTTTGCACTCACAGACTTGAAGTTTGGATCTTCTCACAAGCAGGCATTTTTTCAGTTTTTTTTCAGGTAGTCGGTGTCAATATTTGCATTTTTGCCATGTCCACCCAAACATTTCGCTTCTCTCTGTTATCTCGCATATGGATCAGGGTGAGTTTAAAGGCACACCCGTGATCCACCCACAGCACAGGCTTTCCAGCGCTATCGCAGCACTGAGCGTAATTCTAACTCTAACTTGGCTTCTGAATTAGATTAAAATAACCAAACAGGCACGCATCTCAACCTGTTTCCAGTCTAAGGATACACACATGTGCCATTTGGCTCCCTCAGTAATGCTAATGTTGGTACGGCCAGCATCCTCCGGGTGAGGTGGGGAGACACCTTCATCTCCACTTTACCAACAGGAAGCTGAGGCACGAAGAAATTAAGGCCTGGACCCACAGAGGCTCCAACACAAATGGTTGTTAGGTGCCTCCTGCTTGTGATAAGCTTGTGACAAGCTAGCATGAAGCTTTTTCCACAGCTCCTGCCCTGGATATAGCCATGCTGCTGATCCCAGCTGCTCTCCTCCTCCCCTTGCCAAAGGCTGACACCCGCTCAGGTCTGCCAGAATAACTGCATGTGTAACCTCTCCCTTGCACAGCTCATGAAAAATAGTAAGGGTTAGCAAAGACTTGCGGTTTACAGTGCTGAAGATCAAGGAAATCAACTCAGAGTGCAGTTTTCCTGGCAGAGTAGAGGTGATGGGAATCACTGATGGACAAGGGGCTGCAGAGGGAGGCATGGCTGTTGAGAGAGACACGTCTCGCTCAGCACAACTACCCCCAGCACCGGCACCAGACTGAGCAAAGCAGAGAGCACCTGCAGCAAGGGGGTAAAACATCCCCAGCCTCCACCCTGCCTGCTTCACCTGCGCAGAGGTCTACCAAGAAACATCTTTGAGGTCTGTGGGTGAAGCCATCACTGCAACACCTGCAGCAAACCTGGGCTGCCCAGGGCTTTCTCTTCCTCCCCTGCCCTCCTCCCAGGATGACCTGGTGCTTGGAGCTTCACCCAGGTCACAGAGCAGAACGTGGAAGAGCACAGAACATAACCCTGGCTCTCCTAAACCCTGGGCTGATGTCCCTTCTTCTGCTCGTAACAGAAAGGGGCAGTGGAGAAATCTACTGATCTGCTGCTAATCTCAGAAGAGCCTCTTCCAAACCACACGATATTGGCTCTCACTTCACAAAAATCTTCCAGCCCAGCAAAAGCTGAGGCTTCTCCAAGCACCATTTACAGTCACAAACTGTGTGGTTTCTTGTAGGTGGAGGCATCGTCAAACACTTGGCTCAGCACGCTGCCTTTCTGGTCTTCCCAAGCACTCGCAGTGAGCACCTCGGGAAACGGAGAGCACCCGGCGCTAACGGTGTGACTGCCTGGCCGAGGGGGGCACGCACACGCACAAAATCTATTATGGGGTCTGTGGATTCTCCCTTGTAGCTTCTTATGCTTTTATTTCAAACACAGCAGCTATGAACTCTCTCCCTGCTTGCAGCGGCAAAACATCAGAAGTCGCACACGCAGATTCTTGGACAGAAAGTGAATTTATCTCTTGTTGCCAGTCTCATTAGAAACAAATGAAACAAATAATAAGTATTCCAAGACTTCTGCGGTCCCTGCAGCCTCTCTCCTACAGCCTTGCTTTCTGTTACAGCTCAAGCGAACTGCCCTGCTCAAAGGTCACAGAAGGGGGTCTGTGAAAGAACTGAAATTCAAATCCAGGTCTCTTAAATCCCAGACTATAATTCTGTAATTAATTTATTCTATGTAGCAAAAATGTTATGCATCTTATTTTATTATTTTGAAGTAGGGCCTTCTGGTTTTTATATTTCATCATAGGCATCAGTTCCATAAATAGTTTCTGCATGTGATTAATCCTACGCAGTGTCTGAAGTCAGACTACCAAAACACATGTCTGCAAGATCAGGGCCTTGATTTGTTTTCAGTCATTCTTCTAAGAAATGACTTAGCTTCAGAACAGCTAAGTCACATCTCAGCAGGTTTTTAGGAGGAAACCCAGAGGTTTGCCAGAGCCTGGGCACATACCTGCCCTCTCTTCTTTTCAAAGTCTCCCAACATCTACTGTTAAAGCAATGGTATATTAGCCCCACAGAAACTAAAGAAAATTGTCAGAAACTCAAACGTATGGATCAGTGATATCACAAAAGACTAATTAAAAAACATAAATTCCTCTTTGCATCTGCTACTAACCTATACCACACTTTTCAGCTGTTACCAGTTGTTACACTTGCTGGACCAGGCTTAGAAGTAGGACAGTCATGGGAGGGCAAATTCCCTGCAATCCAGACAACAGAGTGAGCACACAACAACAGCGAGCCTTGATTATGGCACAAAGTTTCATCATAAACAACAGAGTGAATAATTTAGTTACAAAACAGCAAACTGGATAAAATGCGACCAATTTCTGAGATGAAGCGTTTCACATCTAGCCATCCGCAACCCTGTACTGCCATCTGCAGCCTTTTGGTAACAGTCAGATTTCTAAATCATCAGGCTCACCTCGACCTTAGCAACCGCATGGTCCTTGTAAACACCAGGCATGTTCAGTGGCAGGCAGATGGTTTTTTTTTTCGAAAACATTAACATTAAAATAATAAAAATATTCCTCATTTTCAAGATTATGTTTGTTCTTTTTCCAGCCTTTTTTTATTTTCTATTTTATCTCACTTCTCTGCTGTCTTTGGTAATTGAAGTCAAATGTCAGACCCAAAGTGCAACACATTTGATCTCTCAGAAACTTTTTAATATGGTGATAAAGAAGAGTCGTTTAGAAGTTGCACAGAATGTCTTTGCTACATATGGAAAATTGTTTTTTAATTTGTGTCATTACAGGTAAAGCATTAAAATTGAGTTTTAACAGAATATATCTCCTAGCACCTATAGATGGGGAAATATAAATATATTTTCATGTACGCAAAAGTTGCCTGGACTCTAAAAACATGCTATAGCATGCTCTTACAGTGGAGATGCCTGTCTCTGTTCCAGGTTATGGAAGCAGATCAGCTAAAACGGCACTGGGCTATTACCCAGCAGGGAACTGGCCTGTGGCTAAATGTAACAAGGTCCAGTGGTTTCGCAAACTACCACACACCAGCAGTGAGCAACCACAGCCGACCATGATCCTCCACGAAACCTCTCCCAGTCTGCAAGGTAAAACAATAACCCCTAGGGGTTGCTGAAACCCATAAGTTTAACCCAGGTATGCTCCAGGTGATACCTCCTGGCCACGGCCCCCACCTCCTCTGACATGCAGTAATTTAGTAAGCTGTGGGAACTAGTTCATATGACAGACCCTTTTGGTTCTTTTTGGATTAATTTATCTTTGTTGACAACTGTAAAGCAAAGAATTAGCATGGTGTTTGCAGGGACAGAGTCACTGCTAGACCAGGAATGCTATAGGATAATCATAATGATCTTTTCCCAGTCAAAGAAAAAAGTCATGGATTAAGAGGAGAGGATAGGCATGAAAAAGTGGAAATAACTGACTTTATAGTAATAAGATAAATCAAGAATATCCACTGACTGTCAAAGAGCAAATAAGGCACCTCAGATCATCAAGTCTGCCTCAAAGGGAGCAGCTCAACTGCACCATTTACCACAACCCCTCTAAGACCTGGCATAACTCAAGTGTAAATCAGACCTGCTAGAAGCTGAGTGACTAGCAGGTGCCTTGACATTGGTTTTGCACGTCTTGCCCATCTGTTCCTAGGAGGTGGCACATCAGTCAGTAGGAATTGATCATGGTGGCTGTGCACGCTGCAAAGGAGGTGGCTGCTCTCGAGGAGGCACTGCCTGCAGGATGCCCCAGCAGCACCGGGAACACTGAGCTGGTAGGGGAGAGGGTGTTCTGAGCAGGCTATCCTTTCCCAAATTAGAGATTAAGCATGCTGCTGGAAGCTCAGGGGGATACCGGCTGCTAGAGTGGTAAGATGCCGCGTATTATCAGCATGGATGCCTTTCTTGAGCTGCTGCAGCACCAGGCTCCTGGCCCTGCCTCTGCCCCGCTGCTTGGTATTTAAAATCCACCCACGCACTGCCTTGGGAACTCAGGCTTCTGGCACTAACCCCTGCTCTACGGCAAATTTTCAAAGTAAATTGTTTTAAAATTGCTAGTATAAAATAAAGATTTGATAGGCTTTGATCTGAAATAAAGAACGAGCCTGAAAAATCCGTAATCTCAATAAATTTATTCAGGGTGATTGTCATGCTCTGAAAGATTTAGCACTGTCTCAATAGCAGCCCATGGGCCAGTTCCTGCCCTCTGGACACTGGTAGCTACAGGCCTCATGCTGCAAATGTAGCTACTTGGTCAGCTTTATTTGAAGAACCAAATGCTTCTTCCAGTGCCTGGTCAAATCACAGTGCTTGGCAGTAGACCCATGAGTCTCTTAGGAGGCAGGGGTTGAGCTAGAAGCATCTCTTACACAGGCACACAGCCAGAAAAACCATCACATCAAGGAAATCAGCAAGAAGGATTCCAAAACTGGGGTCCAGCCCCATAGCTGATGAGATTGGGCACCCTGCACTGAGCACTTGCAGTTCCACAGATACCAATGACACACAAAAAATATACAATTAATTGCTGGAGCAAAGGTCTTAGGGAATGCATGTGGAAATTTAAACTATACCACAGGGATCAAGTAAGGAAACAGGGAGGGAAAGTGACCCATGACTTGTCTAATACATAATGCTCTTACTGCACAAACTGCTCAAAGGAAATGGTATGTAATAGCACAACTAATCCCTACTGTCAGTATGCGTCCTTGCAAGTGTTAGCATAGCAAAACGGTAGCCAAAAAATAAAGATCAAGGCCACAGCAATATCAAAAACTATTTTTAAAAGAGGTAAATTACACTCCCTGACATTGCTTTTTGTCTTCATAATATTGCCCTACATGAAGGAGTCACTGCAAAGAGAACGGAAATTTATGCCTATAAGGAAAAAATGTAGAGGTAAATGAAAAGATTACGTTACCAGAGATATTAGAGTTAAAAATCATACCACATGAATCAGTGTGCAGGACTGTGATTGAATTTTCATGTAGCCAGACTGACATCTTGTGGCTTGTGCAGAAGATTTAAACATGCACCTGGGCGGAATTAACTTGTAAATTGTTACGGCATGGTAAGATATACCCTTTTTTTCAGCAGGCCAGTATGTGGCTCCCCCAGTGTATTAGTGGTTGCAACCATGAAGTTCATATATAAACTCTCCTTTCAGTTTCTGTTTTTGCATGTACTCGTTAGCCCTGTCTCCATTTGTAAGTCTCAGTCAAATGGTAGAGCTGCATTTAAAGCCAGTCACTTAAAAAATTGTTTAACAGTAAAAAATGTAAAATTGGGTCAGCATTCAGGAAATTTTACAGATTACGAGTAAATGTGTGTCGTTGTTACTTTTCTTCATTTTTAATGTCAGAGTGAAAGTTCATGAAACACAAAAATGGCCCTTTTTGATCAGCTGACTAATACCTTTACATCAGTATCCAGTGACCAGCCGTAACTGCTTATGGACAAATATGAATATAGTTTGGCCCAAATAAAATTGGAAGATCTGACTAGTCTTCACTTCTCCGGTCTTAATGAGAGCCCATCCTCACACCAGTTTTAATCCACCCTGACTGCCAAGAACATAAGCTCTTTTCTCTTTTTCAGCCTGTAAGGCAAAGAGAGTGGGGAGACCAAGGACGATGCTGGAGCATGGGCAAGGAGGGATTGCTGGGGATCTGTACGAGAAAGGCGACATAAAAGTATGTGCAGGGGCACTCAAAGGGCACATCCACGGTGTGCCATGGTAGGTGGCACAGACCTTCAAGCTACTGGCAGCCAGGTCAGCAGTATGTGAGGCCTCCTAACCCTACTGACTTCAGGACTGGGGAGCCCAGGCACAGTGTTGAGCTCAGCCGGCTGCTCAGCTCTGAGCTTGGAGCTAGGTCCTCTCCAGCCAGACATCCAATACCAGGGGGGCTCAAGATGAGCTCTGCGATCTTTGCACCACGCTCCATTTCATGGTGTTAGGCTTACTCCAAGCCATCGTTACAGATCAAGCCCGGTAGATCTCTTCAAGCGGAAGGGGCAAGAAAGAGTTAGGAGACGGGTTTAAATAAAACAGGGTGAAAATGGAAAGCAAGGAAGACAACAGTTGCCAGAAGAAAAGCCAGCCACCCTTTCCCCCCTGCTTTTCATGGCTCCACGGAGAAAAAAGAAGCTCTCAGGGCCACAGAGCCGAGTTAAGCTCTGCATTGACACTCAACACAGCACTGAATGTCCCCTGTATCTGCAGTGTGAATTCTTATAGAAATGGAGAAAAACTGGGCTTCCGTGTTATGAATAGTTCACAATCGCTAATACCATAAATACCACGTACTTTAGGAAAGTCTGCTCCAGAGAACAATTCAAAGCAAGAGCATACCTAAAGCTGTGAAGTATCCAGAGTCATCATCTCCCTTTCTCTCCACATAGGGTGCAGAAGCAGCTAAGACCTGTCTCCTAACCCAGGGCACTTGGGTGACTGCCCTGAACTAAGGGGAAAATGTTCAAACAGCACTTGCAAGACCTTGTAAGCCTGATCCCTGGGCAAGCACATCCACTGTATGTGCTCAGGCATACCCCATGCTAGGAGCTGGAAGCTAGGTGTGGATGTAGTCCCCTGGTGACAATGGGGACAAGCAGAACACTCTGCCAATAAAAGATGGATTTTTTTCCTCTTTATTTTTAACGTGAGAGAATAGAAGGGGAGGAATTAATAACACTGCACTAAGAGAGGTATTTCTGAGGGCAGGATGGAGCCACATGCCCAAGTAGATCAAATGACTTTGGCTGAAGTTACAGAGAAGCAGCAGCCCGAGCTGGACTTGAGCAATAAACTCAGCCGAGCCTCTCCCACACAGCTCCGCTCATGTACCTCAAACACAGCCTGGATGCAATGTCCTTGCTGTCCCGGCTGGGATCTGCTTTTCATCAACAGCTGACATTCACACCAAATTGTAGAGTTTAATATTTATCCCTAAACACATAAAGCCTGCTAATAAAAACGGACTGGGAACTATTTGGTTACAGTTACTAAGGCACCAATAGTCAAGAGTGGGAGTTCACATCCCCAAGCCTCAGGCTGTTCCCATCCCCCCTGACATGCTGCTCCCAAGCCATTTCTCTGCTGCTTTGCACTTTAAACTGACTCTGTCTCTAAAATGTCCAAAGTCCTCTCTCAGGAAGCGCAAAGAGTGGGAAGGTGCTCCCTCAACATATTCCCTTCTTTTTCTCATAACGTGATCCTACCTTCCGGCCCCAAAAGAGGGGAAATAATTAAAAGCAGGGTATTTAAAAGCAGAGGTGGAGGGCTGTGGGGGCGAGGAGGGCACCATGTCTGTGTGAGCTCTCCCAGCTCTGACCCTCAGTTTCCACCCCACCTGAGACCATGCTGGCCAGGCACTTGTTTACCCACTGCCTTTAAAACCAAGGGAAGAGGACCAGCTAATTCTGTGTCTTATTTCCCATTTGTCTGGATAACAGGCCCTTAAAATACAAGCATTATCGAAAGACTGAGATATTTGCCTGTCACTATTGCTAGGCAGTGGGCAGTGTTCGCAACACAGACGCTCGCGTAGAAAGGAAGTGTTCGGTCTTCCAGTCTGTCAAGTCAACACGTTTCATGGCTGGTAACAACCACAGAAAATAATTACAAACACTGACAATGTAATTAATAACTAATTTCAGGGCCATTTGGTTCCCATAAGGGCAGCTGGCAAGGCAGGTATGTGGTTACACAAATCCTTCCCGCAGGCCTTCACAGCTCACCGTATCCAGAGGTATCAAATGACTGCAGACGGCATCAGCTCATCATTAACTACGGTTGCAAGAAATTCTTGAGACGTTAACCAAGTTTAGGGATGTATGTGCCGTATGTATCGAGATCCCTGAACTTCTTTAAAACCGGAGCAGCCATCCCAGCCACAGCCGTCAGCACTGGAGCTGCTGGAGCCAAGACCAGGTCACGCACACGACACTTCTCCATACTAGGACTTGAAGATGCATAGGTCATTTTTAAACAGGATAAATACTCTTGAAATATTATTGAAGGTCCTAGGAACTATGGATGTAAGCACAGAAAGGTTTTCAGGGTGAGGCAATACCTTTTATTATACCAACTGACAAAACTGGAATAAACAGGCAAGCTACGAGGAACCCTAGCTGAGACCCTTCTGAGCCAAAAGGGGCTTGTGGGCCTCTCAGGTTGTCCAGTTTTTCCCACCTGTAGGAACTAGTCCAGCGGAGGACCACACTTCTCGCTAGAAACCTTCCCTCACTTCGGGGAGACTGTCACAGCAACTGGATTGCTGCTAGTGGCAGCACCACAACAACTCGTGGCCTTCCCCGGGTCTGAAAAAACAGACAAGCTGGCAGACACACAAGCTCTTTTTCAGAACGTTGACTACGAAAAAGGCTTCTGCCCGTCTTCCTCTTGCAGTGTTTTCCGTTACGGTAACAGGGACTAGGACCTCTCACCACAGGCACCATCTTGCCTAACTAGGCCAGTTTGTGGTAAAGCTCTGTCTTCTTCAGCTCCCTTGATAAATATTACAGCATCTTGTGGTGGAGATCATAATTTTTAAATGTCCAAACCCATACTATAATTATCTACAAAAAGACAATGCTATTGAGAACTGGCCTCGTCAGCAAAGTCCGTGCCTGTACCTTCTCTGGAAGGCAAAACAGTCCAAGGAAGAGGACAAAGCCTGGTAAATCTGAATTTGGCAAACACTGACTCTCAGGGCTTCACGAAGATGTTTAAATAGGCTTTGCAGGCTCTGAGAAGTAAGCTCATGGTTGCGCTGCCTAATACTTGTCATCTGTAATTATCGTACAGTATTGCACAATTGTCTAAGTGAATTATATGTTTCCTTTGAGATACCATGAGCTTTACTGGTCAGCCTAAGGGACAGCGTGCTGGATTTTTGATCCATGAATCATCTGACCAGGTAAGGCTATCCTCTTTCTTGTACTATAAATGTGTACAGATTTTGCCTCACATGGGCTTGCAGAACTGAATCACAGATTGGCTCTGGGCAAGCGAAGAGGCAAAATGAGGATCTTCAGCTTTCCCCAGCACCAAAATACTACGTGCTCTTGAGGAGATCCACTGGCAGACAGCATCACCCCCGTGCAGCTGAAGGAAATCCTTTCAGGGCTGTACCCTTTACAAGCAAATCTCCAGGGGTCAGACCCCGGCTCCTCTACGCTCCCCAGGTAAGTGGCATTGGTAGTTATTGGAGAGGGTTTTCAGCAGCATGCACATGGAGTTAATTACGCAGCCCACATCGCCGTTAATGACGGCCAAGCACCTAATCCTCCACATGCAGCACGACGAATACGTTACCCTGTGAAACTGCAGCTTCGCAGTTATTGTACCTCAGTTTATGTAGTTTCCCTTATGCTGCACTGAATGGATTTTCATTCTGTGTCCAGGAGCATTCCAGTCCCTCCAGTAGCAAACAATAAATGAATCTTAGGAGGCTCTGGTGTACTTAGGAGGTTCTGGTGAACCTATCAAAACAGGCAATTTATTTCTGAACTTGGCACTGGGCACGGCACGCCTTGTAAATGTCAATTTGTGTATGTGTGAGCATCTGACACTACTCAGCAGCACATAGCTGGGGCCAAGAATTTGACTGATTCTGGCTGATTTGCAAGCCTAAAAATATTCTCTTTTATCAATATCCATTTTTTGTGCTTATTTGCATGCTAAGAAAATTCTAAGCAGGCAGTGGTTTCATGGATCAATCCACAACAGCTCTGTGGAGATGAAGTACGTGATGACCTGCCATAAACTGTGTGATGACACAGTTAGAACCATTGCATAAGAAGTGGCCCATATATAGGCATACTTTGATTTTCACTGTTTGTCTGTTCTAATCCTGCAGGAATCAGAGACATTTTAATCTCTTTTATTGTTTTGTATTCATTTACATGCAGTGCCCAAAGGCCTCTGGCAAGCAGAGAGAGGGCTATATAAGTCAAATGCATTGTTATTACTACTGTAGTTCCTATCATGGGCCCAATTCTCTTCCCATTGACGTCAATGGCAAATCTTCCAATAACTTCAGTGGGAGCTAGATTAAGCCAAAAATCTATGATCACACCCTGTTATGTTTTATACCAACAGTACTGTGGGCTCCAGCTGAAAATTTTAGCATTTATTACAGTACGGGAAACAGAGGGGGCTCTAAAAGAGGTTTTGATGATAAATCGGTGCACTTACGTGGCAAGCTGCTCCATGTGTCATTGGAACATGACAAAGGTAGATGCCAAAATAACATCTCCAGAAACAGAGAAAATAATACAAATTTATAACTTTTCCTAGAACAACTCAGGAGAGTTACGTGGGTTTATATGACAGTTTTGAACTTCAAGAATTAGCCCGATAATACTGCACTGTGATAATGCAGTAGAATACCCAAATGACACCACAGGTTTACAACTTTGGTGTACTATTTTTCCCATTTCATCAGTCCTCTTCATTTGGTGACTCTCAGTAGTGCGCTATCACTTTGAGTTTCATCCACTGAGCCCCTTCATTTCTCTCTTTAGTGTTCATTTTCCTTCCTTCTCCGCCTTTTTCCTTCATTTTCGTACTCTCAGCTGCTCACTGCTTTCCTTCTGTGTTTGCTGCCTCTTAAAGGCCTCTCTCTCTGTTACGAAGGAATTTAGGCACTTACAGCCACCCAGGTCTTCATACCTGCAAAGCTTTTTCTCTCTATTGCCAACTTTTGTCCTTTTTCAAGATGAAAACTGCATACTGCATCCAACTGCTAATCTCACGACTGCTTCCCCTCCCTGCATTTTCTTGATACAGCTTTTGCTCCTCTTCCTTAGCACCTCAACATGTTCTCCCTAAATTCATTGTTTTCACAGTCACCTTTTCTGACACAAAAGTTCAATCATCTGCCTTGTCTGATGGACTCTGCAGCCCATAGATCTGCACTGACACCATTGATCTCTCTCGAAATCCGAAGAATAGGTCAATACAAGATGGGTGGGAAACCCAGCTAAAAGCTCAAAATGTTACGGTTAAATCGAACCAACACAGCCACAAATGGCATTCCTCGGGGGTTGATATGGGGTCCAATACCAGTCAACATATTTTTCAATGATCTGGATAATGGGACTGAATACCCACACCAAGTTTATGGATGACACCAAAATGGGAAAAGAGATATACTGGAAGGAGGTGAGCCACCACACAGAGACCGCAACAGAACAGGCTGGAAGAGTGAGCCAACAAGATTGCTGTTTAATATGAGGTTAAAACAATAAATGTTTGAGGTTTAATGAAGACAAATGTAAAGTCCTGCAGCTGGGATGGAATAATCCCAAGCAGCAGTACAGGCTAGGGACTGGTTGGCTGAGGAGAAGCTCTGCAGAAAAGGCCCTGGGGGTCTGGGCAGACAGCAAGCTGAGCATGGGCCAAGCAGCCTGCCCTGGCAGCAAAGGCGGCAAACTGTCCTGGCCCGCATCAGCAAGAGTACAGGCAGCAAACCAAGAGATGTGATTATTTCTCTCTACTTGGCACTTGTCAGGACACACCTGGACTATTTCACTCAGTTTTGCTTTCTCTCTGCTCAAAAGAGACACTGAAAAATAAGAGACAGCCTGGTGGAGGACAATCACCGATGATTAGAGTGCTGGAGAACTTGATGCAGAAGTAAAGGTTGAAGGGTATGAGTTTTTCAGCCAAGAGAAGGCCCATGGGGAATCTAATCACAGTCTTCTATCACCCAAAAAGGTAGTTTTAGAGAGGTAGACCGAGGTACAGAGAAGTATTGTCTTCACAGGGATGCTCCTCAACACGACAAGAGGCAATGGGCACAAGTCACTACAGTGGAAATGTTATCTCGATATAAGAAAAAAAATATTCACTGTGAGAACAATTCATCATTAGAAATGGTTGCTCAGAGAAGTGGTGGAATCTGCTTCACTGGAAATACTCCAGATTTGTTTTGACAGGGCCCTAGATAACTGAACCTAAGGACCTGCTTTCAAGAGAGGGAAAGATGATGTCAAGTGGTCCCTTCCCAGTCTCAGCTTTTCTGTGATTCTATGAAAGCACAGGGGAAGAGGCACATGTCAAATTCTGGATGTCTCCTCTCAAAGAGGCTTAGAAGCATTAAGAACAAGGCATGCAGGTGATGAGATAGACACAGGACAGGTTCAGTAGATGAAAGCAGATGAGAAAGTACACATGAAGGGCAATGATCTTTGCAGGCCCTCCTCCCTGATGAAAGCAAAGCTGAGCTCTGAAAGGAATACGTGAAAAATGGGTAAGTTGTTTTTCACCTTAGCACAGTGACCAGGAAATTCAGTCATGGATCAAGACACTGCGGGGGTAGATGTTGTACAAGTGATGCTTCCTATCTGAAAGAATTTGTCCCTGTATAAGAGAGTATAAGCCAGGAGGTAAATGAGATTTACAGACTCTCTGGAGAGTGCCAGAGACTAATATAGTAGTAGTCAACATGACAGCACTGGTTGGGAACCAGCTCTGGGAAACAGCAGCTGAACAGTTGAGGGCCGAGATGTGAAGCCTTCAGTCAGTTGCACGTACCACTGGATGCAAACTGAAGCTGTCACACTCTCTGGAAGCTGTTGAGCTAAGCTGCCAACAGCCTTTCAGCTCTCACTGTGCTGCTGAAAACTTTCTGGAGCCTGTGGTGATGAAGGCCTGAAGCTTCATCTCTGGTGGCCCTGAGACATCCCTACCACCTTACAGCCAGCAGAGGCATCTTGCGAGTAATCCACGGGTCTGGGTTAGGGCAGGCCATTTGCTGAAATTTCTAGAGCAGCAAGGGGGATGCATGTGTGTGAGAGTGTGTGAAATGTTATTCTTTAGGCATTATTTGGTACTCTTTTACTGACAGAGTTATATCTGATTCATGCTTTTTTCTCTTCTCCCTCTTCTCTTTTTTTTTTTTTTTTACTTATTCCTGAAAGGTCTGAGATCTGTCCATGCATCAGCAGAAAAGTCAGGCTACAAGGCAGGGAAAAGGGAAATTGCATTAATGTTGCATAGTGATACCTCACCACACGCCACAGGCTCCACACTGCTCTTTGCTCCTCACCACAGTCCTTCAGGGGATAACTTCAACAAGTAAACTAAGCCTACCAACAAAAATGTTGGTTATATCAAGAGATTTCAGGACTCAGATTATGTTACATTCATTGTGTTCAAACACAGAGAGTGTAAAGTGTACGGGGCAGTCAGTAGGGTGTAGGCACATCCCATACCCCATTTTCTTGACAGACTGCTTTCTTTGTGCCACTAAGAAGAACTTATGTCCCTCAAGGCAGAATTGCAGGATCTGCCTTCATAGGCACTAGAAAACTGCAAATGCTGGCAGAAGGTTTAACGGCACCGTTAGTGCAAGTCAGTGTTATGTCCAGGCAGACTGTTCTTCTTAACTTTCTGTCTTATTGCTGTGATATTGCTTGTCTGAAATAATCATGCAGTATCCACCGACACTGAACAACACAAACTGATCACCCCTGAGGTATTTCCAAAAGCCTGAGGTTTCAGGAAACACACCAGTTAAGATACCGTGCAATGTCCGTTGTTTTTAAATGAACCACCAAGTGTAATTTACTGCCCACATGGCCCCAAAATAATCATCTGTGGGCTTTGAGATGCAACAGAGGATCATAGAATCATTTTGGTTGGAAGAGACATTTAAGACCATCAACTCCAACCATTAACCCAGCACTGCCAAGTTACCACTAAACCATGTCCCTCAGCACCACATCTACATGTCTTTTAAATACCTCCAGGGACTGCCACTCAAGTACTTCCCCAGGCAGCCTGTTCCAATGCTTGACAACCTTTTCAGTGAAGAAATTTTTCCTAATATCCAGTCTAAACCTCCGCTGGTGCAACTTGAGGCCATTTCCTCTTGTCCTATCATCTGTTACCTGGGAGAAGAGACTGACCCCCACCTCTCTACAACCTCCTTTCAGGCAGCTGTAGAGAGCGATAAGGTCTCCCCGGAGCCTGCTCTTCTCCAGGCTAAACAACCCCAGCTCCCTCAGCCACTCTTCATAAGGCTTGTTCTACAGACCCCTCACCAGCTTTGTTGCCCTTCTCTGAACATGCTCCGGTGTCTCAATGTCTTTCTTGTAGTGAGGGGCCCAAAACTGAACACAGACATCATGCAGCTTAAGAAAAATCACAATACCCACATAGACTAACCTGATGGCTGGAAGAAAACACTTTCAGGACAAACGGCTTCAGAACACTGGATTAACGAATTTTGCAGCTTGTGCATGATCATCATTAGGCTTTTAATAGGTCCCTCTGGAAAACTCAACAGAATAACAACAGAATAAAGATTATTTGGCATTATATAGGTGTATAACAAGATTAGCAAGCCTAGTTACTGCAATCCATTTAAGACATGTTTACCCCAAATGTTGCTTGTGTTTGTTTTTATAACATTTCTGAGAAGAAGGGAAGTGAATCACAAAGGGTTTAAGTGACTTGCTTAAGTGAAATTACAGCAAAGGAGAGACTTGAACCCTCTTGAGTCTTATGCTACCCATCCTACAGTCCACCCTACCTTAGCCTCTAAATTATACATGATGTCAAGTCTAGCACATAACAAGAGTTAGTTCCTGTTCTGGAAAGCAAATCTGTAAAATTAATATATTTCTGCTGATATTAAAAGTCATAATACTTTTTTTCTCCCTGAAGTAGATATTTATTCTTATTTCTACCCCTTTTAAGTACTGCAAAGCCACGTCCATTAAGGAAGAATGAGTAAGACTCTGCTCTGCATCAAGTATCGATACGTTTTACTGTTCTGCATCATGAATTAACGGTTTTCTGTTCTGCATCATGTATCAATATGTTCCAAATCCAAGGCCATAATCCTGTCTCTCCAGACAGCCTCTGGAAGACGGAATGAAAAAGATTAACTAGAAACAGAATCTGAAGAACGTGTGCTTGCATAAATACAGCACAAGACATGGTTTGGTTGGTGAAAAGTTATGGCGACAATGAAGAAGTCAAGGAGAATGCAGCTTGGATTTCAAGAAGATCAGAAGCCTGCAGAGCTGGCAGATGGACAAATATGTCTTGTAAACTCAACAAAATTCCATAAAAGCTGCTGTTACATACACATGAAACTATACCACGCCATATTTTCTCTGCTATTGTTCAGAGTATGACCTCTGTAGCGTAGAAGGCCTTTCAGAGTGTATTTTGTACTCACTTCTTTTTTCCCGTAAAGAAACAGAGAAAAGAGGAAGAAAAATTCTGATTGCGCATGTACACTTTTAATTTGTCCTTTCAATGCTAGGGGATAAATTCACACTTTCACAGCTGCAGGTTTGGCGCCAGTCTGAGCTTTTAGGACAGCAGTACATCTGAAAACCCGGTGGAAATGGATAGCAACAGTGTGCAGAGGTGGTGACAACTGCATTTGAATGCGTCATATACAGTTTTCCTACTGGCACAACAGCAGACCCATGAGACAGTCAGAAAAATAAACCAGAGTATCAAAAAAGGTATAAAAAACATAGGAGGAAGCACAAGCATTATCCCCAGCACTGTATTGACCCTGAGGCCAGCTCCTCCATTAGGGGCACTTCAGTTTTACGCCAGTGAGGGCAGGGGAGGGGTGGAAGAAATAAATACTTATTTTATTAACACACAAAGTATGTTGATGGTATTTATATCCTTTTTTTCTTTATGCTCAGTGGTAGAAAATGGTAGGAAACCAGAATACAGGCTCTTCAGCTTATGGTAACTGCAAACAGAATATAAATTGCCACCAACATTAAGTTAGGGGCTTAGTCACAGGATCTTATGGCAGATGTTTAGAGCAAGAGACATTTCCAATACTTCACAAACAGTCTTGGAGACACGGACTTCCCAGCCCCCATCCCGAGAGTAGAGATTTGCTGTTTCTACGAGCTAATCACATCATGGTATTTTTTATAAAGATAGCACAGCATTACGGTACATTATGTGGTGGTTTTCTCCCGTGAGTAACCACAAATTGCTGCACGCTGCAAGTAACTGCAAATTGTAAGTACTGCTGCAAGTACTCACAGTACCAGTAGTTCCTTAGACTAAGGAACCCTGAAATCCTGGGTCATATAGGCTCAAAAGCCATCTGTCTTTTGAGAAGAAGGAAAAGTAATCATTGGACTCAGCCTACAGACACTTAATGTTTTATTGTACTTTAATCAAAGCCCAATTAGTCACAAGATAAATTTAAACAGACTTCAGCAATAAAATGGTTGTCTCAGGCTTGTCTTACGCAACTGAAGAGCAAAAGAATAATTTTTTTTTAATGGAAAACATTTTTATTTGAGTTAAAGAACATTTACAAAATTAACTGCCAAATTACACTCTTTGCAAAGGATAAATATTTTAATTGGCTTTCAAATTTTTCCTGATGAGGCAAATTTGTTATCTTTTCCAACCACGCACCTAAAACCATCCCCTGACTGAGAGGAGTTTGTTCAGGTACTATGCTAGTGCTGTCATTATTTTTCTCAGTATAATATCTGGACTATTGTGGTAGCTCTATAAAATGTTTTCCTGATGGCACACAGATCTTGTCAGCCAATGTACTTTAGTCCGCTCTTAGCTGGTGTGCATTAAAGATAAACAACTAGCGAATTATATATGTGACTTCATTTAATATTCTTGGTAAACTGTTTATTATGTCTGTGGCTATACGCTGCTCTCGCTCTGTCTCCCACTCTTTCCTTTGCACAATTTAGTGATTAATGGTTAAAAAAGACAAAACCTCTGCCAGTTTGAACAAATAGTTCTGGGGACTCGATACAGCTGGGCATGATTCCAAATTCAAGGAGGCGCCAGTAAACTAATGAAGAATGTTACTGATCTGCTCTAGCCATGCGAAATCAGGATTTCATCTTGTACAAACCATGCAGGGTCAAATGCAGTCGACATTTACTTTAGGAGTCCTCAGGATGTTCCTGGGTGTTGGTGACTCACCGGGTCTGACCGAGTGTCTCAGCTTGCTCCTAGGAAGCACTATGCTGGTAGGTGGGATACTGAAGTCACAGGTTTTTGAGTCCCCAAGACCAATAAAAAATCCTATGGTACATTTTTTTGTGAGACAAGCTCTGTTAAAGTCTGCTGTGCTGGGCAAATTCCAGCTCTGAATAATTTATGCCCACTTAAGCGAGCTATAAAAAATTAAGTGTATATGGTTTTATTCTTTGCTTCCAGCACTGGAGCTGGATCCAGGAGCTATGGTAAAGATGACTGAGAGGCAGAGAGACCTACCAACACAGCTGCTAAGTACAGTGTTTTGTGAATGAAAGCAAGAGATCTCCCCTGCAGCCGAGGGACAACCAAGTCTTAGCAGGTTTGCCAAGGTTAGGGATGCCAATCTCTGCAGTCAGCAGTACATCCACAAGTGACAGCCAACTGGGACTTTTCAGTCTGGAAAAGAGACATCTGAGAATGAATATGATAAAGGTCTATGAAATCATGATATGACATGGAGGGGTCGCATTCTCTTCCAGTATAAGGACTGCAAAGCATTAAATGAACCTCATAGGATCCAAGTTCTGAGCATTTTGTCATGCTGTAGATCTGTTTCCTGCAGAAAGCAGATGCTGTGGTTGCTAAAATTTTGAATGAACCAATGGGCAGCTACATCAAATGCACAGGTTAAGGGTTTTCTTAAATATACAGAAACCTCATGTGATTCACAAAGCTGGAGGCTGGGAAAATGTTAGGTAGGAGTACAGTAAGTGGTTAGCTCTATTCCTGTAGTCTTCTCCAGCCTCTTTAGGCTCTGTCAGAGGCAGAAAAACTGAGAAAGCTTTGTGTTTGGCTTGACAGTATTGCTATTGCATATGACTAGCACTTTTTGTTCTGGAAAAATAGCAGACCCCTCTGCAGCTAGTGTTGCAAACCAGCTCTGTCTGTCTGCAGCGTCTGGCGCAGGTGAGCGCAAGGTTCAAATTCCTCTCTGCTACCCTACCTCGCTGATCTGAATTTAATAAAACTCCATGAAATCAGAAGAAGATAGTAAGGAATGGTACTAAAATCTTTAGTATCATTATTCACGATGAAACATCAGACAGACACATATGTAAGAGTTTCATGGGAACGATGTGATACATTTCAACCACCCGCTGATTCTGGCATGTCGTCTATTTTGCTTTCTATTAGATAGGACACTCTGATAAGACTCTTCACCCACTTGGCAGCAAACATAATTGGAATATCTAAACAATTATTGGTACATACACCTGCTTCTGTTGATTGGCAGCTTGAGGCCTTCCGCAAGACCTGCCACATTGCTTTTTTACACGTCATCACTAGGTCAGTAAAAACACGTTTTCCAAGTGCAGTGCTGGGTACCTCTGTTCTGTGAGAGCTGCTGGCTGCAGCTGCCAAGGGAGTATTTAGGGTGGTAGGCTTTGCCTTAAAAATGTGCAGCTTATATGCAACGGAAAAGGGGCTCTGAAAAGATATTAAAAATGAACATTGGCAACTGTGTATGGAAAGAGTAATCAAAGTTTATAGATGTCTTTTATTAAATGCAAAAATGAAACCTCTCCAAATCAAGATCATCATCAGAAGCTATTTTTTAAAGAAAAGATACTGTGGTAGGCATCATTTGCTAGGGTCCCAATTCAGCAAAAAGGCTTTTTCAGGCGGTTAGTATGTGTTTCCTGAACTGGATCCTCTGTGCAACACAAAGAAAAGCTACTAGGTTGGGATGGGCCATAAACCCTGTCTTCAGCAGGAGACATTGTGATCTACTGCAGGCAAAGCCTAAGACGCTGTTACCTCTGTAGGACACCATTCCATGGTTTTTATTCAATCTGTGTCAGATGAACACCTAATTTGCAAAAACAAATCCTATTCTTTTGCACATGTAAGTCAAATATAGAACTGCTTTGCAGTTTTTCACGCACTGTAAATGAGCCGTGGGCCAGAATACTTGCAGAACCGAATCATAATTCAGAGGCACTGAAGTTGGCCAGAAAATCTTAGGACTGACGCTTCCTAAATCAGGTGCTTAATTTTGCAACTTGATGCCTTAGGACTTTTATAAAGAACAGGAAATGCTTTAGGGAGCTTATTTAGTTGATTTGGACTTTTTTTGCCTTTTTCATAAGAAATATGAAATATAAGCTGCTTTCTTGGATCCCTGAACAAATTCCTGCCTGTGCAGCTACCGCTAAATTCTAGACCCACCCAGATATATCCTGGTTTCAAATTTGTCTCACTTATTGGTCCTGAAACCATCCATGCCTCTTTGCGTTCAACCTTGCACCTTATGGCACTGGGCCTGGGAAGCTGCAGCACCCTCACAGGGCAGCTACAAGAGCAAAACACGGTTTCTGGCTTCTCTGATGCATGTTCAATATGTCTTAAGGGGTCTGTACTCCCACCATATCCCTACTGTGCTTTGCCTTTTGTTATGAAGTGGTCCACTCAACCCCACCGCAGCAAACGGGCAGCTCTGCTACCACAGCGTTGGAGTGAATGCAGTGCATCGTGCAGGTAGGAGCAGGGAGAACAGTATCCAAACGATGAGAAAAGCAGACAGTTCTCCATAGACAGGACAGGGAATAACTGAAAAAACACAAATGCAAGTATAGTCTTTCCCAGAAGACACAGCTGAAAAAAGAACGAGGCCTTTTAGATGAGTTTGAATGCAAGTTTGAAGCACTTTACATTTCAAAATCCCAGTCTGTGTAATTTCTGTTTTGACTTTATGATCTCCTGTTCACGGGTTGTCATTCCTTTTGGTGGGGTGACAAAAGCAAAGGAGGACAAGGACTAAACTAAGTAGAAGGGAAGCAGAAGTACTCTGGCGAAAAAAGTCAGAATAAAGGGTCGGCCAGTCCAAAGAACAGGGTCTGTATGTGGGACTGCAGACATCAGCAAGCAAAGCAGCACAGGTGGAGCAGAACAGCAGATCAGAGCAGTTGATGCTGAGGCCCTCATTAGTGAGGTATTATTGACTTAAAAGGACTTTGAAAGAGCAGAGCTTTGTTAACTAGGCAACTTGTTTCCCACGCAGCATGGCCTAGAGTCAAGTCTGTTCAGGTTGGAAAACAAATCAAAGGACTTCGTATTCAGTGCAACCCAAACCCAAAGTCAGTTTGCTTCTGACTTTTCAGTTTGGCTGGCTGAACTGCACTCTAAGGTTTAATCCCTCTAATATGGTATGAAACTCTTAGAACAAAGCCAGCTCTCTTTGTTGTATGGCCACCCCAGCACCTAGTTGTTGAGGCAAATTCACACTTCATCTGAAATGGACAGCACCAGTTGTGTTCTTCCCTACTTGCTTCAGGAAACGGCAGTTTGCCTTCTGTGCATCTGCACAGAGATGGATGTGGTTTAGCCTTTACCAAGGTCTGACGAGAACCTTTTCCCTTAGCAAAAACCTAGATCAGCTTTATTTAGAAATATGTGGACGAATCACTCTAAAGGCTGTATAAACAAAAGCATTCTTCCTGCAAGATTTGAGGCAGGACAACTTGGTAACATATTTTTGTAGGAATTTAAAGCTTCAGTTATTTCTGGAATTCTTACAACACTGCCAATTAAATTCACAATTCAATAAGTAGTGAATTGCGTCTATTAATTAAAGGCCACAGGTCATTCACTTTGTATCCGCAGTCTGAAGAGTTGCACAAAAACATTTGCTTTGGATGTCTTTTTGAAGCTTGTTTTCCAAGATAAGTGATCAACTATTAACAAACCTGAATGGCACTTTTAAACAAAATTTAAGACAAGAAAATAAACTGTTTTTTTAAAAAATAACAGAAGGCCTAATCACAGAGAGGAAAGTCCCTGCTTTAACTAAATACAGTAATTAAAATAACAAGCACAAATCCTAACAATACAGCAAAGAGGAAAACCGTTATTTCGCCATCCCTTTTGGAGCAGGCAAGGTAAGACGGTGCTATCTCCTTTCTGCAGATGAGAATTATAATGCACAAGGTGAACAGCCAGAATTGCCTGGATCCGCATCATGGGCTGGGCTTACCTGACTGTGCTACTCTTTAAGATTCACGGTACTGACAGAGACCCCCTGGGAAAGAGGCCCTCACTGTAACCAGAGGCAGGCACTCGCACCTACAGTGCTGCCCACCGGTAGCGAAATGCTGAGCACTCCCTGGCACAGCACGCGCTGCTTATTCAACCAACGTGGCATCTTGCAAATCCACCACATAGGATCAAAGGCACGAGGGGAAGGTGCGGATGTAAGCATACATCCCCCCAAGAACTAGAGTAACACTATCTAAGTCTTTCCCATAAATGAATAACAGGTACCAGAAGTCATAGCTACTATTAAATACGCGCTGTTTGGGGACCTAGAAGTATGTATCAAACCTAACCAAATATCAAACCTAACTATCTGTACAGTAATCGTGTATTTCAGGTGATTTCAAAGACTGTGGGGGATGCCATTTTTGTCTCTTCCATGAAAGTTACTGATAATTTATTACAGATGACATGTTGATGTTTACCTGGCCTCGGTCCCAATATCTCTGCTAACTTTGTTTCAAAGGAAGACCAAAATATCTCCAGATCATCATCCCTGTGGCCACGTAGTGGGCATCTGAAAACTGCAAATTATATTTCTCGAATGGCCCCTAAAAAGCAGGTACACTTTTGAGTGCTGGCATATACAAAGACACGGCATGGCAGTGACGGGTTCCTCTGCCCCACTGTCCTGTGTCCCCCTGTAGCCAAAAGCAGGGGTCTCGCAAAGAGCACAAGAACACGGGACTGCAGCTCAGAGAAGGCAGAGGGCAAGCCTGGTACGACAGGAGCCAGTGGGGACAATCCCAGTCGGCCTCCTCCTGGCAGGATGTGGCCAGAGAGCCTGCTGGCTATGTACCGAGTCCCACAGTGCCAGATCTTGGCTCTTCAACGTGGGCTAGAGTTCACCGCGACTCAGAAGTACCCTTAAGACAGACATTGAAGAGGAAGATGGGGGTAGACCTCAGGTCTCCCTTTTCCAGCTGTGACTGTAACAGGGAAGCTATCTCCCTACCAGAGAAATGCCTTAATTCTCTTCTGACTCCCCTGGTGTCTGCACATCCATCACAGTGTGATTCCGCAGACTTTATCGTATTTAGTCAAATGCGTGTGCGCGTTAGAGATTTTCATTTATGATAACTACAACTCTGGTTTTAAAAAACTGAAACATAATCTACCAAAAAGCAGATGCTTTTAAGTTATCTATTCTGTTTTAATACCACATTTTTAAGACGAAGAAAACCACTCAATTTATTTTAAACTTAGATTATTAATTTGGCTTCTTTTAAATTCTTAGGGTTTTCTTCTGCATTTAACGAGCTTAGCAGTGCTTTTACAGAGCAAGTGTTTAACATGTGTTGACCATACAACCATCAGGATAAATTCCACTAAAGAAAATTATTTAAGGTTCCATAAATCAGAAGAGAATTTACAATGTTCTTCTCTAATTGCTGGGAATAGTTTGAATGCAAGAGGAGAACAAAAATATATTAAAATAAAAAGCATATTTTAATATATTGCAAACAAAAGTCTACTGTATTATTGTAGTGATATCAATTCAGTAATTCACTCTCTATCCAATATCATGGGAGTCCTAAATTCAAATGTTATATGTGGTAGTTACACGATGCTTTCTGCAAGCTGATTGAGCCAATTGTTTGTGTAAAAAGGAATAGGAATATAAGGAAGAGCCTCTCACAGCACATTTGCACAACCTTTAATGTCCAGGTCAGAAATAAAATTACCAGACTTCTAACAGCCTGTCAGAAGCTCTTTCCTATAAGAATGTATGTAAAAGACATATATAGGAGAAGACTGCTGGGATTTCAAGAGATTCATGAAGAATGTTTGTCACCATGCCAAGATAAACTACAAAATAAATGCATACACAGAATTAAAAATCTGCTGAAGCAGCACAGCATAACTGGAATAGGTACAACCACCCATTTAAAATAATTGTTTTTGTTGCATTAGCACCTGAAAGCTCGATCAGAAGCTAAGCCCAAAACTCCAGATAAGCCTGTTTGCAATACGAGCAAAATACATCTGGGGCTTCAGGCAAGGAGCGTGGTGGAGAAATAAATCTCCATGTGCTTCCAGGTGTTAAAAATCAAAATAACATCCAACGTCCAACACTTTTGTTTGGAAATCTGTCATGAGCCAAAGTTTTGCATTTTTTACAAGTTAATTTATTACTCATTTTGCAATGGCTTGCTGCATGCCACATGCAGCATTCTGTGAGATAAGCTAACTAATTACAAAGGCCTGAACTAGACTCATACCCGTGTTCAGCACAAAACAAACTTCCTCCTGTTCTGCTCATTTTACAGCAAGATTTGGAAAATAGAGACGGGATGCAGTGAACTTGGATTTCTGCAAGACATCAGAGGACTTTCAAACCTACATCTAGCACTTCCAGATGTGAAGGTTTAAAGCTTGCCCAGTTTTTGAGATATCTTAATGATGTCATCAATGGCCTCAGAGGTCAGCCTGCACATTGCAAATGCACTGCCCAATGGAACATGGCCGGCAGGTTGTTTTCAAAAGACAGTTGAATATGAGGTCAAAGGGGGTGTTGGAGATCAGGATCCGACTGTGACATGAATGTGCGTGGAGCTTACACAATGCCTGCCTCCTCCTGACTCTTGTCTGCCTCTGACCGGTGCTATTAGTTACGTCTGCTCATACAAAACATTGTGCTTGGTTTTCAAAGGCTAATGAATCTTCCTTAAACTCCTCTGTCTGGTGCTCCCCTCCCTTCCCTTGTGCTGGTGCTAGAAGAGGCTGCAGACTCAAAGCACCAGAACGACACTGGTCACCCAGATACCAGGATGATGAAAAATAATTTCCAAAACAGGAGGAGGATGCTGGAAGCACAAGCAAAACCTATCAGCTGCAACATGGCAAAGATGACAGTCCAAGTGACGTGGCTCTTGAGGACCCAGACATCATGAGGTAGCTGCACCAAAACCTCTGCATCAGACAGGGTTGAGAAGAGCAAGCTGATCAGGAAAAAGAAAATGCCTTATGACTTGGCAACTACACTTCATAACATTTATGCTCTAAACTGTCTGCCCATTTGCCAAAAATCCATCTAAGAAAAAAACCACGCTGGCTATTTTCCCTTCATGATGATCTGTCCTCTGACGGATATCTGTTGTGGGGAGAGAGATGGCTGGTGGAATGCGAGATCCATTTAAGGAGTGAATTGTGCAAAGAATACGCATAGGAAAAAGCCAATGGAAACTGTGCTGTGAGCATGGGGATGCACTGGTCCCTGCCGGTCCTCTGTCTAAAGCAGCAGAGGCTGATGCCCTGCTCGTATTGCCCTGCGTCGTTTGCATAAACTCAAGCGACCTCAAGCATGAACATAATTTCAACCACGACAAGATGTTAGTGCGGTGACTATACCTGTAGTGAGTGGGTTTGCCTTTTAGGAGACAGGAATGATTCTCCGGGTGAATTTATCGTTTTACCCGTCATATTTTCTCTGTTCAGATGTTCTGCAAAGCAAAGCATCTGAGGATGCCTGGTGGTACTGTTTGAGGACATGTGTGTTACTGTGTGGGTTAAAGGCCAAAGCCATTACAGGGATAATGTCTGTACATTGTGCGGAAGAACAGGGTAGTTCATTTAGGGAAATACCTGTCGAATCTGGAATTCTGCGCCTTGCAATGCAGCAATCTTTGCTTCAGTTAAGAAACAACTGTCTAGACATGTGATCGTGTAATTCTAAATTTCCTTTTTTCTTCTTCTTGTTTAAAAATTTTTATGGAAACTTGTTGGCACAGCTTTTCAGCCTGTAATGCATACCATCGCTAATGAGAACAACTGCAGTGGGCTGTAAATAAAGACTCACATTTAGAACAGAAATGCAAACAGACTGGCTCTTCCTTCCTCCCTCAAAACCACAAAGTACGACTGGACCCCAAAGTCACTGCCATATCCATTGATTCATCTGCAAGTGGCTTTCTATGGATGGCAAGAAACACAACAGCACTGAACGGGGATGAAAGCATGCGTATTAAAAGAAGTGGATGCTCTCAGCTCCTCGCAAACCGGAATGGGGATGCTGTTTGGCTGGCAATTTTTTCTCCAAAGGCATATTAAACGCTCAGGTTTTTTGAAAGCCTCTCTCTCGTGTTTAACTGCCGTGTCGGTGGCCTCCCCCCTAGCTGTGGTGATGGAGCCGTACCTTTTCCAACATTGCAGGGTTATTTTGCGATCCCCAAAAGACATTTTTGTTGCCACACCAAATTGACAACGGAACTGGTGCTTTATTCAACTTCTTTGCAACTTACGGGAGATAGAATTGAGTTACTGCAAAAGTATCTCCACAGTATTATTATGCATTTGAACACGTTTGCTTGTTACAGCTCGCAGGCAGTGTTCAAAGTGAGCACCATATGGAGAACTCACACTGTAATACATCACTATCAACAAAGGGAACAGACTACATGGATCCTTGTGTAAACTGGCTCTAGGAGACAAAAACTACAAATAAAAGGACAGAGAACAGGCTTTAGACTGAGGATCCTTGGACAAAAAATTGGGTGGATCAGCCCTGATGTGTTAAAATGTTGAATGCTGCTTTAACAGATTGTTTTGAACATCCAAAGAGAGAATCTTATTTAATTCATAGAATCATAGAATCATAGGGTTGGAAGGGACCTCTGGAGATCATTCAGTCCAACCCCCCTGCCAGAGCAGGGTCACCTAGAGCTAGTTACACAGGAACGCGTCCAGGCGGGTTTTGAATGTCTCCAGAGATGGAGACTCCACCGCCTCTCTGGACAGCCTGTTCCAGTGCTCTGCCACCCTCAAAGTAAAGAAGTTCCTCCTCGTGTTTAGGTGGAACTTCCTATACTCAAGTTTGTGCCCATTACCTCTTGTCCTGTTGCTGGGCACCATTGAAAAGAGCCTGGCCCCATCCTCCTGACACCCACCCTTTAAGCATTTGTAAGCATTAATAAGGTCACCCCTCAGCCATCTCTTTTCCAGACTAAACAGACCCAATTCCCTCAGCCTTTCCTCCTAAGAGAGGTGTTCCAGTCCCCTAATCATCTTGGTAGCCCTGTGCTGCACCCTCTCCAGCAGTTCCCTGTCCTTCTTGAGCTGGGGAGCCCAGAACTGGACACAGTACTCCAGGTGTGGCCTCACCAAGGCAGAGTAGAGGGGGAGGATGACCTCCCTCGACCTGCTGGCCACACTCTTCTTGATGCACCCCAGGATGCCATTGGCCTTCTTGGCCACAAGGGCACATTGCTGGCTCATGGTCATCCTGTTGTCCACCAGGACTCCCAGGTCTCTTTCCACCGAGCTGCTCTCCAGCAGGTCAGCCCCCAACCTGTACTGGTGCAGGGGGTTATTCCTCCCCAGGTGCAGCACCCTACACTTGCCCTTGTTGAATTTCATAAGGTTTCTCTCCGCCCAACTCTCCAGCCTGTCCAGGTCTCTGTATGGCAGCACAGCCTTCCGGTGTGTCAGCCACCCCCCCCAGCTTTGTGTCATCAGCAAACTTGCTGAGGGTGCTCTCTATCCCCTCATCCAAGTCGTTGATGAATACATTGAAGAGGACTGGGCCCAGTACTGACCCCTGGGGAACACCACTCGTCACTGATCTCCAACTGGACTCTGTGCCCCTAACCACGACCCTCTGAGCTCTGTCTTTCAACCAGTTTTCTATCCACCTTACTGTCCATTCATATAACCCACTCTTCCTAAGCTTCCCCATGAGGATGCTGTGGGACACCGTGTCGAACGCCTTCAGGTGAGCTGAATTTTCAGTGTTTAAAATAAAATACTGTTGCAAAGATAGGACTTAAAGCAGTGCTTGAAACCAGGCTCTCCTATTCTTCCTGTTAATTCAAACAGCCATAGTCTCAGGTGTGAAGAAGTAATGGTTTTAATGAGCTATAATCTGATCCTTTTGCGTACTTAATTACATGGCTTTTAGCACAGCAGTATTCAGTGCTTCCACAACACAGCTGGCAGTACTTTCTAAAACTATATAATTGTAGAAAATCTAATTGCTTTCTGTTTGCTAGCAATAGATGGTTTAGTTCAAAGTTGTTTAGCAAACAGTCTCATCTTATAGCTATAATGTGAAATCAGTCTAGTTTATTTTTTAAATGTATGCTGCATTTGCTATTGGTGATGACTTGCACATCTGCATCACAGCATTTTTGTAGTATTCACCTTATGGCCTAAGCTTTTCAGTACATATTCTCACAGCTTTGAGGTGGTTTTCTTTTTTACTTTATTCCTAAACCAGATGAAAATTCAGTTATTTTGCAACTGTAAGAAGATAGGTAAAACTTTCCCCGTTGTTAAAATGTTCTTTCATATAGAAGCATGGGTTTGATATTTTCTTCCGACGTTTGCTTTCACTGTGTGAGAGGTATGTAATGGGGGTGCACAGGAAGCCAAAAGCAGGAGATAAACTTAGGGAATTTAGAGAGTAAGCACATCTCCCTAATTATGTGTTGATCCGTGTATTGAACTGTTTTCAGTTCCCTGCGCTGTCACAGATGTTGTCAGCCACCCCAACTAAGGCCCTTCATCTTTTGGGGCCTGAATATCCCTTATGGCTCAAACTGGGCAGTGGCCCTTCCCTGCCTTTTGAGCACGTTGATAACCTCTTACATACCACAGACCGGGAGAAGCCAAGCGCTGCATTAATGAAGACTGTGTCAGTGCTTAAGGAAACGAAAGTACTTTGTATGCGTAGAATTACTGTCCCAAGTTCCCTGGCACAAAAAGGAAGTATGCCTTGAATGCTTTACCCTGCTGTAACCCTCAGGATACTTCATTCATTGCCCAAAGTGCAATGTGTTGTACACTTAAGACCCCCCCACACTTTTCAAATGAAATAGTGTCAATACAAAAAGCCAAGTTAATGTTCTTCCTGTAATTGTACATTGTTACATTTATTATCTGAAATTAAATCCCTCAGAAAATCTTAAAGAAAAAGGATTATGGAAGTGTATTAATGCTTTTTAACTATAGGCAGATATGATTCCATTACTAAAATCAGATTTTAAGATTATATTAATTTTGAGTGGACAGACTGTGACACTTTGAAGAGTGTTTATTAGACACTCCCTGAAAATATTCTGTGTTTAAACTGTCTCTAGCTTATGTGTGAAAACTGCAGCACCAAATTTCCTGATTATTTTTTGAAATTGGACTTCAAAACATGAGTTCCTCTTTTGCTTCTAAAATATCTTTTAACAAGTTCTTACGTATTAATACCTGCAGTGTTTGGGGTTTTTTTTAAGCATGCATCCTTTTGATTTGTCTTGCTACTACTATTGTAATTAATCAGGAGACATGGTTGTAGAAGATACTTAAGATACTTTGATCTCAGCTGTAAAGGACAGGCATAAAGGCAAGATTAGTGCTGATGAAGTTATGTGACCTTGAAATAGCTTCTGTGATGGTGCTACTCTATTAGGAAAGAGTGACAGTTTTAAAAGTGTAATTTAGCTCAAGCTAAAATTATTTTTATGATTCGAAGAACATGTAGCTTTAAATTTCAGGAAAAAATAGGCTAAGAATTGTTTTTTCAGTGACTTCTGTCACTTTTGCAAGGTCTGTAAGACTGCTTTGAAGTTGCAAAAAAAGAAAGCTGCATTGCTTCATTCATATTCACTAAGAGACAAAAACCAAAGCAAGCAAGGTTATTAGGTGGAAATACAGGCAGTAACAGTCACATGCAGCCTGGGTAAAGAGACTGAAGGTCTACCACGGATTGCCAGTCCAGATTCAGCATTGCAGCAAATATGATGCATATATGACGGCTCCAACTGGCAGCGGCCACCAGCTCAGAGTCTGGGATTTCAGTACACACAATAAAACTTACATATTGCCCATTTCCTCATCCAGGTTTCCTCCAAACTGCTTTGACACATCCGAGCTGCTAATTGTGTGACTCCCTTTGGTGGCCCATTTTCAAGTCCACAGTATTCATGTGTCTTAATTTACAGCAGAACAAGATACCAAGCCAATATAGGATCACATAGTTAACGTAATGTCACTTGCGCTTACTTGTATTACAAGAAATTTAAGAGGCTTCCTTCAAGACTGTTAAAACATGGCAGGTAGATTATTCTTCCTTTTCAAAAGCATTTAATGGGAAAGGCTAACTTCATTCTGCAGGTACACATTGGTGTTAAGTTAAAAATTTGTGTAAATAATATTTTCACTGAACTCTTTCTAATTAATTGTATGCAAATAAGCACCTTGGGCCAAAACTGAAATGTAGCTGCCAAAGTTTTCATAGGCAATCTGCACTCACCATAAAATGGTCAGGTTTTCACTCTTACTGACCCCCTGCTGCTCTGCCTTATTACGGATGCTCCAACATCCCTGAAAATGAGGCTGCATTTATCCAGGTGGGTGAATACAAATGTGGTCACCCAAAGTGATCTACCTTGGTTCCAATAATCAGGGTCCTTTCACTACCTACTAAGCCTATAAAATTGCATTTACCAGTATTTTCTAACTTACGTTACCAGTATTTTCTAACATAATTAGAAGGATGAGCTTTCATTTTAACTTGAACTTCATATGTATCAAATTGACACTATAACCTTCTGGCAGACTGACACATAACAAAAAAGGCACGGTACTTTCTTCACAGAGGGAAGCATCATGAGTTACAAAAATCCATTAAAAGGGACTTATTTAGATAATAATGATAGTGTTGGTATACTGATATTAAGATGTGAGTGAAAATGTACGGGGGTTTCCAGTGCATAGTCAGAATTAAAATACCGGAGGCGTCTTTCTCCAGAAAGTAACAGCTGTAAGTTGTTTTAGATCTTGGAGGGATGAATTGAAATTCATCCATTAACGTCTAAAGAAAATGTTAACAATTTTTTTAAATGTTCCAGTTAATTTAACATGTGTTACTTATCTGTTTCTCTTCCATGAACCTCGTTCTTTGAGTGTCGAGATCCACGTCCCAAACGTTGGAACCAGAAACCTTCAACAACTGCTCAGTCACAAGCTCTTTTCCACAATTGCACGCTTCATTTTACCTACAGACATAAAAGGGTTTGGAAAGCGCAAGCTCTTTTGTAGAACTGCAGCACTCCTCGGATACAAACATGCTCTCAGCTACAGATAGGGTGTTAAAAAACTGAAAAATGGTTGGGTTTTCACCCATCACCGCTAACTGAAAAAACATGGCTCTCATTTTTTAAGATTGCAGGCATAGACTTCAAAACAGGTGTAGCTGATAGCGCAAAACAGTAGAAGTTACTTCACACTGATCTATCCTAGTGGATACATAGAAGAAGAAAACAGCAGAAATTTGCTCTTTTCCTCTATTTAAAAGGGAAATATTCTGCGCCACCAGAGTTGTCAGAACTTCCAGTGCTGTGGGACAATCAGCTGCTAGAGATACAGGGCTTGAGAATGTGAGAAAAAGCAATGGGGTAAGTCCCGACATCACAAAGGTATTCTGTTGAAGAATTTATGGGAAATTGGAATTTTTGGTAGAGTTAAGGCAAGGTGGGAAAAGCCAGTAGCAATTGTGTTTTAGAGGCAGCCCTTATCAGGACATTGGGTAGTGTTTGAGGAGAAGGGCTGGGCCAGTGGTTAAATCCTATGGAAAGATCTAGGTGAGATTAGGACCCGGAATAAAATTATGGAACTCTATTCTCCCAGGCAATTGTGAGGAAATCCTACAAAACCTGCCTCTCGGCAATCCTTCAAAATTTGACCTGAGACCGCAGGGGCTATGCCAACACTAGTACTGCACGAAGTACATGTATGATACTGACTTCTACTTCCTTGTTCCCAGTCAAATCCCTCACACCATTCCTCATACATAAAACCACATGCAATCCTGGCCACAATAGGATCTACTTATACACGTTAGAAATCTTTGCTTGAAGACACCCAAGAGATCAACTGAAACTTCTAAAAGTATAGCTCACTCCATATACTTCAGTGTAACTAAAGCTGGCCTTGTTTGTTTAAAAACAATTAGGTTGTGCAATCGTTTGGCTCCATTGCTTTTGAAATACTGGATGCTGGGCTACATGAAGGGCAGGATGATTCTGAGTCAAATCAAGGAACTGGTCAAATCAAGGAACATCGCTTACTGTTACAAGAGCACCTTCTACTGCCTGGGTAATGGCATTGTGTTAGGAATGCTAAATCTTAAAAGACAGGTCCCTCTGAACCTTCAGTCTCACCAGTGCCTTCCTAAAAAGTTTTAAAGGATGATCTCATGTATAACGTGGCAAAGGAAATTATGTAGATTTCAGACTACTGGTATTTTTAGAAATCAAGATTCTTTGAGCTTCAACTCAAAATCCTGTGTATTTCCATGCTTATATTCCCAGATCCATACAGATGCTTTCCCCAGTTTGTCATAGATTGTACTTACATTGAATTTCTAGGTCCTGTTTCAGTTCAACAAGTATAGCTGTTAGTATTATTTCCAATTTTGATGGAGTAGGGTATCACATAGCTCACAAACTACCTATTAATAAAGCAGTAATTTTAATTACAATATGTTTCCAATATTTAGGCATATGAATTTTATGTTCTCAAGGAACAACAGTGTCCTGCCAATCTGTGCACTAAAGGAACTCTAAACGTTGTTTAGCAAAATGCTACTACAACCATCAGATACATTTAGCCATTACAGATTTATCTGCCATGGAATACTGGAGCTTTTCTTTTCTTTTCTTCCATCTTTTTTTTTGTCCTGTCTCCTCTTGATAAATCTGCCTGCATTAATATTGAGTATCCTCACCTAACATCTCTTCCAGGGAACAAACATCCGTTCACGAGCTGTATGTTAACTATTACATTAAGAAATTCAATTGCAATATGACACCAGAAAGAAGCTCTGACCTTAATAAACCTCATGGACGCTAAGTGGGATGACTCAGCAATTGAATGCAAAACAATAGGCTACAGAAATTGTCCGTTAAATCATTCAGTGGTGACAACCTTTTGTGTCTTGCAGAAGACCGCATCGTGTTGTTTCCAGCCTTTCCATGAGTTAGTTACCTATTTCTCCACTAATATCAGGAACCATTGCTACAGAAAACACGGTACCGTAGGCACTTGTGCTGATGGTTAATACCCTCACTGGTCCCTTAATCACTAAATGATTGCCATTAGGTAAAAGAAAGGCTATATCTTCTTCAAAATCTGTTGAAGTTTTCTACTATACCTCAAACCTCCCTTCAATTTCATCCTGATGTATTTCTACCTCTGGTCTTGACATTTCCTCTGCAAGCTCTCTCACATACACACGCAAAACAATTTTCCCCAGTTACACCTGCACTTCCCTTGTAAACTGTTCCTTCAGTGTCCCCTCACCCACACAGTGTGACAGTTTCCCAGGGGAGGCTGGTTTCACCCGCCAGGCACTTTAAGGGGATGACTTGCGAAGTCTGCAGAGCCTGAGCTCCTTTCTGAAGGGGATTAGAAGGAACTGCCAGCCAACATTACTGAGCTGCAACCATAGGAAGAAGAGGATGCCGACATTTAGAAGGGCCCAGCGTCCTGAATCGGTAGAAGACTTTATGGGCCACTTCTTGGAGATAGATTTCCACTTACACAAAATAATACTTTTAAAGTCACTGAATTCCAAAGGTTGCTTAAAAAAAAACCAACTCCATCTCAGATCCCCCTCTCTGCCAGTTTATATGTAGCCTACTCTCTTTTTTAAGGATAAATCTAAGGAATCTTTAAAAATCTAACCCAGGATTCTGTCTCAAATGGTTCCTATTTCAGGCACGCCATGCAAAAAACAGTCTACACAAAAACTCAAAGAGATTAAAAACTAATATGCGTGGCCACCTGCAAACAAGTAAAAAAAAGAGATTTTTGTTCTCTTAGAAAACCAGCTTGGGACTGGCACTGCAATAGATCTATCTGATTCTGGTTTTATTCTGTCGTCTTTGAAAGTAAGGCTTCCAGCAGCTGTTCCATGAATATTCTATCTAATGATGTGCATAAGCACTTGGAGTTTATTGTATTGTTCAATTGGGATGCAACAAGATCGCCTTGTGTATATACTGCTGTCATCCCTTTGCATAACAGTGCCTCAGCGCACCTACACACTAAATGAGAAGGCTAACGAAATAATTTTCAGAGATGAATATTCAGCAAAAACCTCAGTATCTCATTTTTGCATAATATTTTCCCTAATCAAAATTCAGCCCAGTTTAGCTTTTCTCCCTTTTCTAAGAGTGTCTGGATAATATCAAATGCTTCCACAGTTAGGCTAATTCTGCTCTTGTGTGAGTGAATTCATTTTGACATCATGCTAGACTTGGCATCGGTTTTGGGTACATACCACTAGGGACAGGTGGAATTTCGATAATAACTCTTGTCTCCTTGGTTGTGTTATAAAGCTAACCTATGGAACCCAGGCAGATGAAGCAAAAGTGTGCTGAAGTAAATTGTATTTTATAGAGATTGAACTTTTTTATTATTGAGTATATATCTTAAATCCTATAGACAACACTAGTTTTACCACTTTTTACATCTTGAATCATACAGAGTAGTGATTTGCTTTTATAACACTTATTTCCTTTGCCAAATTCTAAAATTATCCTGCAAGAGTCCGGATATAACAAGAATTTTATAGAACATTCGTGGAATAAAAAATTTGAGGAATTACTGCAGTTTGTTTATTTCTTTAAAATGAACTGCAGTATAAAGCTAGTTACACTGCACTTAAAATATTTCCCCATATGCTCTCAATAAGTAGTGCCGCTGCACTACACTGCTATGAAATGGATGAGGGTGACCACCTGGGGCCACTTCTTACACAAAGGGAAATGGCTGAATAATTTCATTATTTAACATGACTGCCGCAATTAGCCAAGATGTAACATACTCATATAATTACTCCAAATATAGACTTTCTGAGACTTCGAAGAGCTTGGCTGGCTGTTCGTAAAAATAGTTTCGTTCCCCCCTCCCACAAGCAGTTTAGCAATAGGGGCTAGCGGCCGCTCCGCTTGGTCTATTTTTGCCCCTGTGTGTTTGTGCATTGTGTGTTGACAACTGTAGCATGTTTGTACTACAAGCCGTGCTTTGAATGAGGGCTTAAATCTGTTCAAGTTCTCTAATGTGCAAGGAATGTTGGCAGGGCTAGAGAGAAAAAGAAACCCTTTTAAAAAAATCTTCCTGCATGAAGAAAGGAACTTTTTCTCCGCAGTAAATGTGATGTGAATAGAACAGAAGGACTAATTGTTTTCCTTTTGTTCTGGCACATATGTTGTGAATCGGGTGTGACCATATTTAACTGCAGCATCTATTCAAATTGGTAGCAAGTAATTAAGCATTAAATAATAGTTTTATTTGGGAAGGAACTTTTGTGCAGCCCTTGCTGTAGATTTCAACACGTACTCCTCGAGTGGAACACTTATTCAGTCATGATGCCTTAAAATACATAATATATTTAGATACACACACACACACAGAGCAGACAACTCAAAGGTAGGTACTCTTAAGTGACATACATGATAACAATCTTTCACCACAGGTTACTGCAAGGAGAAATCTTTCTTTTCTCTGTCTTTGGTGGAAACAACAAGGAGCCACAGGCTTAAACCAAAATGAGAGCTGTTTAGGATAGGCATTTTGAAAAGTCCTTTCTAATTTTAAGGTAAAAGGAGAAGTGTAATAGATTGCCTAGAAAACTATGGAGCCTGCACCATGGATACCTTTAAGGACACACCATGTAGGTATGTGTCAGGAATGATCACGGTGCTGTTGATCCTGCCTTGGACGGCAGGGTGGACTGCCGTGGTGGAATGGAAGCGGGCATAATGGCAGATTTAAGCATTTCCTCAACAGAAAATGGGTCAGAGAAGACCCCTGTATGGTCTCTAACTCTACAGGCCTCTCCAAGACTCATCTGCGTCAAGTGTTCCACATAGGTTTGAATCTGCTCAGCAGTACGTGTAGCTCTCCCTCACTACTTCCGCTACCCTCCATGGCTCCCATGCACCCGCATTTGCAGGTGGTCATCCAGAAAGAGCCCAAAGCTGGCGTCCCCTGTGCCAGAGTGGCGATGGACCTGCTCTCCCATCAACAGGTGGGGAAGGTTAGGGTACCTGTTCTGGACGGATGCTGCTCAGGCCTTTGGCAGGTAATTTGGGGCAAGAGGAGCTGGTCAGAAAATGCAACGCTTCCTTCCATCCCTTGTATGTACTGGAAGACAAGGCAGTGTATTAAGAATATCCCTACGTATCTATCTGCCCTGTTTTTGTGTTCTTGTCCAGACATCTGCTCTTCTCCACAGCCAGAGACAGTGATTTGATCCAGGGAGTTGACAGTGCTTCAGGCAAGGCCAGGGGCATCTTACCAGGTATCTGTGCCATGCTACCACCCATCCAGAATGAGATATGGTCTTATATGCGACAGGGGTGGCTGTGAATACCGCGGGCTGCCTGCCCCATGCCAACATGCAGCTACCTACAGTGCCCGCACACCCATCCCACCACCGCAGTGGAGGAGACAGCGTGGCCAGACTCAGTGCTCCATGGGCAGCAACAGCCCATCAGCAAACGCAGCAGTGCTCCCTCCTTTCTACCTGCCCCCTTCACTGGGAAGACATGACCTAGACACCTATCTCGCTCTCACAATTTGAGTATTCAGTGCATTAACAATTGAACACAGATATTTCATGGTAATTAGAGCTCGTACCCCTCTCTCTTCTGCTTTCAATCAGAATTTATTTTTTTCATTTTTGTTTTGTTGTGCAGAGCAAATTATTACTCTGATCTTTCCTCTGGATTTTCCCCTCAATTCTCAGTTTTGTAGAGCCTTATTTTCATTTGAATTTGGGAGTTCAGAGGGTTGGACCTAAGGACGCTGTCAAGTGTTGCTGGCGAAGAATCCTAGAAACATATTCTTTCCTAACTGGAAAAAAGAGCTTCATTTAAGTTGAGTATCAATGTAAGTCTTTCCCTTGCATGCTTTGCTGCATCTCTCCTATGAGGACAGGCTGAGAGAGCTGGGGCTGTTGAGCCTGGAGAAGAGAAGGCTCTGGGGAGGCCTTATATCAGCCTTCCATTACCTAAAGGGGGCCTACAGGAGAGACAGGGACAGACTTTTTATCAGGGCCTATTGTGATAGGACAAGGGGTAATGGCTTTAAACTAAAAGAGGGAAGATTTAGAGGAGATATAAGGAAGACATTTTTTACACTAAGGGTGCTGAAACACTGGAGCTGGTTGCCCAGAGAGGTGGTAGATGCCCCATCCCTGGAAACATTCAAGGTCAGGTTGGCAGGGGCTCTGAGCAACCTGATCTAGTGGAAGATGTCCCTGCTCACTGCAGGGGAAGTTGGACTAAATAACCTTTAAAGGTCCCTTCCAACCCAAACTATTCTATGATTCTAACCAGCTGCTCCTCCTTGGCCAATAACTACTAAATACTCAGAAACTCTTCAGCCCAAGCTTGCCTCTCCTGTGACTGGGGACAGGGACAGGATCTGCATCGTGCTCCTGCCTGGCATGGCACTGTTCCTCTGGCCATTATCCACCGCATTCAGGGCAAGGAGGAGACCCCCCCCAAGCAGCATTTGTGTAGAGATGTCTAGGGGGGCTGTATGAAGGGAGTTCGGCACGCAGACAGATGGGCTGTCTTTGATGTACACAGCGGTCACACAGAAAGGCGCTCCTACAGCCCACATCTCCAGGGGGACTGGAGCCAGACTTGCCATAACTAACCCTTCTCTGGACTTAAGAGCCAAAGGTCCCAACTCCTCCATAATCCTCAAGCACTCCCCTCCCACTCCATCAGCTTTGCAGGTGAAGGGTACAAAACACAAAAAAAGCTGCACATCTACCAGGAGCACTGGCACAGGACAGTGGTGGATGTGAGTGGTGGGGAGCAGGGATCCTGGAGGATATCCCAGAGGGATGCAGCCTATACTCTGACTCACAGTATCCCCATCAAAGCCTGGGACGCAGCTAATGAGGAGCTTCCAGTTTGGTTTCCTCTAAAGCGAAGCCCATTCACACATGCTGAAACCACTCCATAAGTTGGATCGGTGCATTTTAAACCCCCCCTACAGCTCCAGAATGAATTGGTAGCATAGATGCAGCCTTAACACACAAATGTCAGGTGAGATTCTCCTTTATTCCTCTGAATCTTGTTTTCTATCATACTTTTGGTTTTCCTGCTGTGAATTCCTCACAGCAAAACATGTTAAGCAAGATGATAAAAGCCCCATCAAGACCAGGCTGGATGGGGCTTTGAGCAACCTGGTCTAGTGGGAGGTGTCCCTGCCCAGGGCAGGGGGGTTGGAACTAGATGATCTTTAAGGTCCCTTCTAACCCGAACCATTCTGTGATTCTATGATTCTATAATAATAGGGATAATATGAAATTTTTCTGTGCTTTTTGGACCAGGCTGTCAGAAGCAGTAAAACGTTACCATTACCATTAAAGAAAAAATATCAATACGAAGATCTCCAGACAAACTGCTGGATTATTGCAGAGATATCCATTACTTTTACGGCAGGTTTTCAGTGATTTTAAAATACATTGATTTAATGCACCTTCTTCTTCCTTTAAATTTTTTCTTTTCCATATAATTTGCTTTACATACTTTTAACTATGCTAAAATAAAATTACGGTTGTAAAGTGTGACATTCAAAAGTTAAGGAATATAAAATTTAAATTCACCTAGACGATTTTAATTTAATCGCCCAACCGCACATATATTTTTGTTGTCTAACTGCATGATCATTTAAATGTATTTTCTCAAAGGAAAATGTGTTTTGTTAATCTATTAAAAAGAAAGATAGCTATTCTGTCTTCTGCATCTTCTTCCTTCAATGTTTTTTTTAATGTAAATCATCAAGTGAAATCCTCTTAGACCTAGAGAAATGGCAAATTGTTTATACTTTTGTATTATGAAAATGTAGTAGGCAACCTTTCAATAAAATGTTAACTTTTTAAAGAGTTTAATGGATTTTTGGATGCAGTTTATGTTGCATGCAAATAGTTCAAAGGGAGTGTTTATAAAGTTATATATAGCGTATGAAGAAAGATGACTCTTCTCGTTAAAAAGTGCTTTTGCCATAACAACAATCCTTATAAAGTAACTGCATTTTGATGCTTTTGCTTCTCCTGGGAAAGCCACTCCTTTGCTTGTTCCGTCCGCATCTGCACAGAGCCAGAAATTACACTGGAAATAAAACATTTAGTAGCTGTTTTATTTCTGTTCCTGGGGTTTTTTGCCTCTCAGACTGGCAGACCTGGGACTGCTGGGAAGACATTGAGATCAATTGTTTATGGGGGGGAAAAAAAAATGCCTTACATCTTTCACTGGTTATCTTCCTAGCTGATTAAGATACAGCAATTCCACAGCTTCTCATGCAATTTTCTTTAGCCAGAACAGTGCCGGTAGGCAATGCAGTGCCTAGGTTGATAGAAAACTGAAATGAGAAAGTCACACAGAATGGAAGATGATGGAGGATGCTCTGCAATTTTAAATTAAATAAGATCTTGTCTCCTTAGCAAAACCATTTACAAACATGCCAGTAATGACTAAGAATTAAGAACACAATGGGGTTTTTTGGGTTTAGGGTTTTGTTTTCCTGTTCTAATGGATGTCCCATCGCCTCTGAGTGAAGAGCAGCCAGCTTCAGAGGAGCTGGCAGGGAGCCTGTCACTATCCCAGGTGGAACAGGGGCTCCACAGTGAAGCAAGCCATGCCAAGCCTGGCCTCTGACTGCTACCTGCATGAGGCAGAGCCAGGCTGGCATTACTCAGCCTGCTGATGACGGGGGAATTAGTTTTTTCCTACTCCCCCTGCTATGGAGTGCTGGAGATGCTCAGGGATGGACAGAGAATAAGCACCCTTGCCCAGGTACGACTTCTGATTGCGGCATTAGCAGCAGGATATATTTAAAACTTATGTTTAAATAAGACGCGTCGCACACCGTGTCTATTTGTGAGTGGTTTTGGGAGCAGGAGCACAGGCTCGGACCCGCTACCTTTTCTGTTTCCCCGAGGGTACCGCGGCTCGAGCAGGGCCCTTGACCCACTCGTGTGCACCCGAGAGATGTAGCCGGACTGCTTCGAAGTGTAAATGTCTGCACCCGAGAAATGCCCTGCTCCACTCCCGTGCCACCCTGAGGGCACGCTGTGGTGCCATGCCCCGTGCTTCTTTCTAGGTACCACATGCAAGGCAGGAGGCAGCCTGCACATCAAACGGGTATTTTTATAAAGGACATTCCATATATACCTTATTTGAGGTTATACAGCCTCTGTTCTACAGGAGGGTTGTCAGCGCTATAATAATTAGCCTCCTTGGCCTTTAAAGCCACTAATTTGCAAAGAAAAGTGTCATTGCTTAAATAATTTCTACAGACATTAATTTACACGGCTAAAGTAATCTAGGCTATCTTTCTACTCAAACTCCTGGTTTCTTGTTTGTTCCTTTTTGGAGGGAAAAGGAAGTTTAGTTAGAACCAAATTTAGCAGTAAGACCTTTGACCGCATGAAGTATTTATGTCTGATTTCAGTCACGGTTTTTGTGCTGTTTCTTTGTTTTTCCAGAACCGCCTGTTCAAACAGCTGTAGAAAGGAGTATCATATCACTTATTTTTCTTCCTATTTGTTTCTATATCTGGAACTCTGATGAAGTTCTTAGTGCTAGGAAAGGCAACTCTGGTTTATATACCGTCATCAGGTGTATAAACATCACATCCTTAGCACAGACAGAGAAGGAAAAATGGTCTTCCGGAATGAACACTGTCATCAGCATTAACTAGAAAAATCTCATCTTCTAATTATAACTCCATACATGGCTATTTGTAAGGTCTTAGGCAAATCAATGACATCTCTCTGCCTCATAATCTCCATCTATAAACTGTAGCTCAGTGCAGGAGTTAACTATGTGACAGGTGGGTAGGGAAAAAAAATTGATGAGCAAAAACCTCCCCGCTCTTTTTATACCTTCGTAAAAGCATTGTTCTGATTGGTACCATTTCCAGTGAAAGGAGAACGAATGGTACTTTGAAGAATTACATCAAGGCAAAATATTGTATTTGGCATTTAAATTCAAAGTTGATAGCTGTTTTAGAAATGCCTGAACCAGACAGTCAATGCCAAACGCTACATTTTTCGTATTCTGTAATATTCTTCAATAATTGCTCCAAGACTCATACAGAGAAAACAGCGCACAATGAAGGCTGTTACTAATACTTTGATCGAAGTCATATGATTTGCCTTTCTGATTTTTTAAAGTTTCAGAGCTGGTTTTGCTATGTTTTCTGTTGTAAGCGTTCTCGATGCGAAGTACCACTTACATATTCGTCACAGCTCCTGAGGTTTGTACATGGGCTATGTAAGTAATAACAATCAAGATGCAGTAAATTTCCTGAGTATTAATGACCGGCTGGGAGGAGGTGAAGGTCAGCAGCACAGTCAAGGATCATTAACCCAAGCTGGTCATTAATCTCAAGAATTTACCTCGTGCCAATGTCAGTATTGTTATTTTAAGCTGGAAATGAAAAAAACATGGCCATATGAATTTTTATTTGATAGGTTTAACTGTAACATCTAACATATTTTAGAAAAAACTAATTTTATTTGGGAGAATTACATTAGCTAATCAGACCACCAGCCCACCTTTTAGTGTTTGATTAGTTTTGCTTTCTTTAGCATAGGTACTGGACTATGACAGGCAGAAAGGATTTATAACATTTTTCTTCCATGTGAAATTGCTATGGGCCTCTTAAATAATGGCCTTGTTTACCTATTTACAAGTTTTGATTTCCATCCCAAATTTTATCTCCCACAGCTTACTGACATCTCTCATAAAATATTTGTTTGACTGAACATCTCTTCAAGTTATTAGAGTTTTGAAAGTGATGTTTCAAAAGATTGTTGTTTGTAAAGTGGGGGTATTACAGATAACTAGAGGGTGTCTACAATTCAGGGACCATTTACTCCCTTTAGAAATCAGTACTTCCTTTAGAAGAAAAATAATATGGCAATTTTGATATCTAACTAGTATTCACATTTGCATTTATGGTCATCTAGCGTTTAAATTAACACTGCCAACTAATCCTTTCTGTAGCTATTCATCCTATTTCTATGTCAGTACATAGATGCTGGGCTTAAAAGACTTCAGATTCTCCCCGATTAGGAAGGATCCAGCCATCAGCTCAGCAGCATGCTTCGTGAGGGCAGACTCCCACGCACGCTTTCCTGAAATAAGCCTCCAAAAAAACCAGGTGCTGCCAGTTCTTGCGTCCAGGCACCAAAGGCGCCCCAGGAGATCAAACGTCCCCCAACTCTTCCAGCACATTCCAATTTACCGTTAATACAGGTGACAGTTGAAGAAAACATGTACAGACTCAGCAAAAGGAAACCAAATCGCAATTTATCTTACGCAATGCAAGCAATATTTAGGTCTTTCTAAAGCAAATAACATTTTCCTTGTCTCAAGGTGGAGCTTGCCTTTTGTCTTACAATGTTTCTTCTTGCTAGGAAATTTGTACCCTGTGAGTTCCTCCTTAACTTCTCCGTCTTTGCAGCTTTAAATCTCCACTCTTTTATTTCCCTCTTTGCTTCCAGATGGGGATTTGCTGCTGAAAGGGACCAAATGGATCTTTGAGTTCAGTCCTCCAAGTTTGCGCGCAACTGTGCAACGGACACACATCTACAGAGCTTTGACTACGTTTGACCCAACTAACCACAGATCACAAAATATTTTCCAACATTTCTGACAAACTTTAGCTCGGCACGAAGAGACCAAAGTGAGAGTGTAATGAGCTACACAAAGAGCACAGGAGTGACAAGGATCCATTGCAGCAATTTTACTTGCTCGGCTATATCCTGTTTCCAGCTGAGGTCAATCTGCAACACTTTAGAGCATGGCTCACCAACCAGGCACCTCGAAGATTTTAATACAATTCTAAATCACCTCATTTACTCTTACTGACATATGTTATGTCTCTACTTGTAACATATTTTTAGTATTTCCTTTAAAATATATTAACAGGTGTGCATGTGAAAAACGAACAGCTTAAGGCAGTTGTTGTTGCTGGACAAAGACTCAGTTTGAGTGTAGTCCAATGAAAATGTTACATTATGTAGCCCTACAAGCCAAAAAAAAAAAAATTCCCCAAATCTCACATTCTGATTGTAGATCAGGCTAACTCAGACAGAAAGAAGCTGATCTTCAGGCTCCTTCCCACAATATATTTAGTTGCTTCTTTCAGTCATGCTTTTTTGTATCTTCTCCTTCTACTTTTCCTTAAAAAAAAACCTAGGAAACATATTTAAAGAAAAGTCTTTTTGCAAAGTTATTTGAAAACCTGCATAATCCATGAAATACAGGATTGTTTCATTATTTATTAAGTGCTAGCAAGCATCTGTTGCTATGGAAAGCCATAGCAAATGCGGACTCCCATCCATAGTCCTTAGCATTAAGTTAGACTACGTTGGTGTCATTCTTATCTTGACTGTCTTCTACTGTGGCAAAGTCCTTCATTATGGGCCATATTTTGCTATTCTTCTTTTTTTGACTGAACAATATATGATTTCAGAGACTACTAAAATAGCCTTATATGAATACCTATGACCTGAACTTTTACAATGTATACTCATGAATCATTTACAATATATACAGCTATAGACTATATATTTTGCATAACATTAGTGTCTTTTTCCTAAGTCTGTCAGGAAGCTTTATTTATATAACCCTCAAGAAAATCTTTCCTCTGAGGTGCCTGATGACATAGTCTATCCAGTACCTACTGAGCTTGCTACATCAACATCCAGTGTTTTGGTAGACAGCTGCCTAACCAACCCCCCGGCTTTTGAAGCATGACTGTAATGGAGTATCAAATGTCATTATGAAAGACCTTTCAAGGTTGTTTTGAAATGAAAATTCTTTTTAATATCTCTTTATTAGATTTTCATACTAAAATACACACAGGGAAAACTGCCACACAAAAGATAATTATATGATGATTTTGTTTAGTTTCTTAATAGTCACACTTTCCCTTACTGACTATATGAACACATTAAAATTGTCCAGGAAATAGTATAGATAAGAACACGCTGGCAAAATGTTCATAATATATCCAAACAAAAAGACAAAGAGAGACAAAACATTTACAACTGCAAGAACCACAGCCTGCCTAATCGAGTATGTGTCAGTGTAATCAGTATGGGCAGTGTCAACCAGAACACAGTACACAAAATCCTCTACAGGGTGGGTGGGTGTTTTCCCTGACATTTTTACAAGCACGTTGTGTAATAAGCAAGTTTTCAGGTGAGAACCAGGAGGACCAGTTCTCTAGTAGAAGGACACGAAGCAATGGACACAAGTTGAAACAAGAGAGGTTCAGGCTGGATATAAAGAAAAAGATTCTTGCCCTGAGGACAGTCAAGTAGCGGAACCAGTGAGCTTCAGCAGGCTCCGTCTTTGGAGGGTTTCAAGCCCTGCCTGAAGAAAGCCCTGAGCAGCCTTGTCTGATCCCAGAGATGGCCCTGCTTGGGGCAGGGGGTTGGACCAAAGAGGTCCTGAAGCCCCTTCCTGCCTGAGTGACTCTTTGATCCTATAATTAGAGGCCTTTGAATAGAAATAGTGAGATTAAAAAATAAAATAAAATCAGCTCAAACCCTCAAACCTTCTCACAATGTTTGGTTGTTCTTAGGGAACAGCCTCTAAAGATGACTCAGTTCAAACTGAATCCCTTCACTCAGAGATTCTCCTGGAACTCCTGGTGTAGCCTGCCTCAGCGAGCCAACAGAAAATACATTTTTTCTACTAACTCTCAGTAGTCACTCTTAATGTAGAGTAACCCCATCAGAACTAAAACTAAGTGCATAATGTTTGAATAACCTGACCGTTTAATAAATCTTACTCTAAATGCCATTTGTGGACAGCTGCTTTTTATTTGAAGCAAAAGAGTTAGTGTTTTTTACTGCCTGTTCCTTAAATAAATTGCTTCAAACTGTTGGCTTCATTTACATACTTTGAAAATTAGTTCTATTACTTAATTATATACTGTGAAAAAAATATATTTCTTGCCTTTAAGTTTTATGGGTTCCTGAGAACTCACCCAAAGTTTAAATTTATTCAGTTCATAGAATGAGTTTTCAGCATTCACTGCTTTAAAAGCTTCAATCACTTTTTATTCTTACTCTTCCCTTCTCTAGCATCTAATATATTCTCCAGAAAGTCAGGGTCTTTCCCTGGTTTCAACAGCTTTCCATCATCCATTCATGAGCTTCTTTACAAAACAAATACACAATAAATATGATTATAAATGTATGTAAAAATATATATACACATCATCATGTAACATATATTGTGTATATAAAAGACTATTTTATATAATGCCATTATACAGATACATATGCTTATAATATTTCTAATTTTACTTTCTCTCCTATTCTAACCTAAGTTATTCCTATGCTATCTGTTGCATTTTTAAAACAGATTTTCACTGATTTTCCATGTCAGTGATGGATTTTCTGAAGAGCAACAGCAAATTTACTTTGAAATGTATATGTACAATTATAATTTTTCTGTCCAGTTTTTCTATTTTTGGTTTACGAACACTAGAGTAGCTATGACTCTGCCTAAGTCAATAAAGTTATAATAACTTAAAATAGGTAAAGATTTAATATGCTGTATTTATACCTACTCAGATGCCTACAATAAGACAATATTGGCGTTTATTATAGTTTTCTCTAACACTGAATAATTTAAATAACAGACTAACTGTAGTGTTGCTGTTTCTCTCTACAGTCCTGTACAATGTTAGAACTATTTCAGAAAAATTGAGCAATTTGTCAACCTGTTTTTATCCTAAAAATTGAGCACATGTTCTTTAATTTCCTTGTTAAACCTTCCCTAAGCCATGAAGGATGGTGTTATCTCTGACTAGCTGATAGACTGTAATGTTCTATCAAACAAGGAGAGAAAGATTTTGCAACCAAAGAGATTCAGTCACTTCTGCTTAGCTGTTCAGTAAGTTCTGTTTCACTCCACTTCCAGTGGACTGACACATATAGAAATTATCCATTATTCATGTAATGAAAATGTCAGTTCAGCCTGAGTTCTGAAACAGGTTTTCATCCTTTTTAGAATGTGTTTGCTGAACATGTATCCTAGAAGCATTTTTTCTACTGTATACAGCCTTGGGAGAAATGACCTTCTAGCGAGTATGTTTTCTCCTGTATCATAATGCTCCCTATAAATATATATATTTGACTAATAATGTAATTAAAAAACAATAAATGTCTCTTTATTATCTATGCATACATTCAAACCAGCTATTTCTTTGGTCGATTCCTTGACATGATCCTACTGAGCCTGACTGCACCGCAATTTTGCTATTTGTAAAAGACCCCAAATCAACCCCTTACACCTTCCTGTAGGTGATGGTTCTAGCTAAAATGTACAAGGAATACAGCTAAATTTTAGCCTATCATGATTGTTGCTGACAGACTAACACAGTGATTAGAGTAGTCCACGTTCCTTTTAACCTTTTTAAAAAGGACTCGCGATCTCTTATAATTGTCAAGAAGGAATATTGCCTTGTGACTGCACATCATGTTCCTTTTCTTTTTCTCTCTGAATTCTCCATTCAAAGTTTTGGAGGCAAAATAAGAAAGCACACTCAAAACTAGCAGTCATGATAGTCTTCAGTATTTGGGCAGGCAGGAAGTAGGGGAATCTCTTATCTTGCTCGTTTGGTTGTCAGAAACCAATGCAATAAAACATTTTTTAGCCTTATTTACCTCTAAAAATTAACAGTTTAAAATGTCAAGACAAAGCAAAAATGCTCTGAAAATAGCTGAAGGAGCCAATCTGCCCTCACACGCATTGTTGTAGGCTCCTGGGGAAATCAAACATCATACCTACCCACTGAAGGAGGCAACGTTGGTAACACAGTTATAAAAAAAAGCTCTGCTACGACTCTGCTGCTTAAGGTGGTGTGCTTTAAGATGTAAATGTTAATCAAAGGCCTTGATCACTTGTGACTTAAAAATCCCAATTGCATTTTTTTGCATTAGCAGTAGGTTTCTCCTAGGTGTCTGGCCTACATCCAGTTAAAACAATTATATATGACTAGTTACCTAAACGTTCTCTTTCTGCTCAGTTGATTATGGTATTATTCATTTTCTCTCTTGAAGTGTTGAAATAGCTTTGTACACTATTAAAAAGTTCCTTGCCTTCTCCCTGAGGTAGCTGCATTTCAATGATGAGTGATGTAATTTCTTCAATAGAATAGTCGGTAATTTGTTTGTAAAGTTTAGCATGCACTCTGGGATCTTTTCAGAAGGGCTATAAACGCATATCCATCATTCTTGCTCTCTAATATGTCATCCCTGGACCTTTCCTTAGCAGGTCTAAAAATTCCACAGCTGTGATTAAACATTACCGTGCCATGGTGTATTGAAGCAATGTCATGATGTAAGGGGAAGAATTTTCATCAGTCCGTAGGGAAGCAAGGAAGTGAAAAAAGATTCAAGCTATTCACCTTATAAATACAAAAGAACAGTGTGTAAAAACCAGCATTGATTCATCTGATAAGTATCTATGGAGAATGAGGAGTCAAAAAGTTTTATTGGAGTATAAACTCCAAGGTCTGGCTTTTGGTATGGTTAGGGAACTCAGTAATGTGATTAGAAAGGGAAATGTAACTGGGAAATGTGACACTCGGAAAAAGAAGTTAATTATCCAAAGACTACAAATTAGTAATGTCCAAGTGTTCTTCACATAGACAGTAGCATAGTTTGTCACTTAATAGTCAGGGGAGCAGTAAAAAGACGATACTACTTTTGACTTTGCTAAGTAATGAGCATGTTACTTCAAGGATGTCACGGAAAATAACCTTACATGACTGACCATGGAATAATTTAATGTAATTAAACAAAGGATAAAGAAAAGTAGGTCTGTAACTAAAACTCACTAACCTAAAGTGTCAGTCTTTAACAATTAAGAGAATAATTGAATGAAATAAATCAAAATATGGAAGGGATTTCAGGATGTGAATGTGAAAGAGGTCTTAATTGCTTCAGGTCAAAAGGGGGTGAAAACATTTGATTGTGGTTAAAGCTGGAAGCATGGTAATGAATGCCTGCAAGAATATGCTTCAAACCTAATTGGTTAAATAACACATCACAAGCAAGATATATGAATATGAACAGTGTCAAAAAGTAATAGAAAAAAAGACTGGTCAGTAAGAAAGCTATGTCTTAGAAGCTAGAAAATACAATGTAAAATAAGAATTGTTAAAACCAATTTGAAATAGTCTTAATGAAGATACTAAAACATAGAGCAAAAAGGTTTGCACATGTGTCCAAAAAGACAAGGAGGAAAGCAGCAGGACCTCTGTACTGTTAAGCTGGGATAACGATTAAGAACAACAAACGGGTGATGATTTTGGCCATGATGGCAAAGGCAGTACATCTTGCTACATTACCGCAATGTCTGTCTCCATTTTTAAACAAGAAAAATGAAGCACAGTGAATCTACTTAGACTCCCATGCTGCTTTTGATGTGATGTTACATGGAAAAGTATGAACTAAGCTGGAGATGATGGAATTGGCAGAGGAAACACGAGGTTAACAAGAAACTGAATAAAGGTTAGCTACTCATACATCATACTGAAAAGGAATAGTACCAGGTTAAAAGGAAGTCACTAATGGTGACTTCCTGGAAGATCAGTCTTGGAGCTGATTTTACTTATTGTTTTTATCAATATCCTCGACATCACTCTGGTGACAACATGAAGTCAGCAGACATCACACAGGGGGAACAGAATGACCAAAACATGAGCAACAGGTATCCAAAGTTGACTAGTAAAAACAATAAAACGCTACGGAATTCTCACTTTATAGCCAGTTATTTGGAAACCATTGAGGAAAAACTGAGGACAAACAGCTGATCACAAAATGGTAAGAAACCACTTTTGCAAGGACAATGCAAACATGATCCTGGGATGTACCAGGAAAGTTCCAGAAGAGATAATGAGGCCAGTAAATTCTGCAAAGCATCAGTAAGGCATTACCTGGAGTATTTTGTACAAGTCACATTCAGGCTGAAGTCAGACTTGAATCCATAAACGGAAAGTCTAAAAGAGTGGTAAGATAAATTAAAATAATGTCTTATGACAGGAAACTTTTAAGAGCACATCTTATTCACTCAAACAAAAAAAAAGGCTGATGAGAGCCTTTCTTTGTCTACAAATCCATTAAGCAAAAACTATGAAAAGAACCACTTAAACTTCATACTTGCCAGAAGAGTAAGTGAGTATAAAATCTATCACCTCCACATTTAGGCTGGGAATTACAAGCTTTCTAATCATTATAACACTGAAGTGTTATAATAGCTTTCCATTAGAAATATTGACGACAAGAAACCTAGCTACTTTTAGGAATATACTTGCTCAGAATGAGAAAGAGATTATATGATGTGTTTGCCTGCTGTACTACATAGATAAAGAGATTTCTTCCAAACCTCTCTTAGCAGTTCTGTCTTTGCAGTGATCCTGGTGGCTCCACTTCCTCAAATGTAGCAAAGCCGGGGTATTCCCAGCTCCAGCACAGGCCTACGTCTCTTCTGGGATGCGCAGGGCCAGACGCAGCCATGAAATGTTTGATAAGTTTAAAATGGAGACCTCTGAGGGCTGACAGGCAGCTAGGAAGTTATGGGTTAAACATCGCCGTATGAGAGGAACGGTCCTGAATTCCAAATGGGATAAAGCCATGCAGCTTAGTTAGTGTAAACAAATGGTTATGATTCCTGTCAAGAACAATTTTTCATTTCCATAAAGCCTAGTTTAATAACACGGCACAGGCACCACTGAAAACGGGAATATTAGCTTTCCAACAATTTCCCAAAATTGAAATAGAATCTGTTTTGGCAAAAACAGTACAGTTGTCTACCAAGAAAAACATTTTAGGTAGTTATATAAGCAATAAAAATAAATGTTTTATAAAATTCACCCAGAAGGACTTATAAGTATTAAAAAAACCCGATAATAATTAGCCAGATTTCATGAAGTATGAAATAGCCAAAAATAACAACCAGTACAGCTGAAGAGGGTGAAGTCATTTCTTCTACCGCACTCCAAAGCCCGACCACCTGTAGAGATTAAAAAAATATATTCAAAGAATTAATTTTCCTAATATGGACACAGTGCAAAATTCTGTCTCCTAACGTGACTTCATTTTGCCAAAGTAATGGAATTTTATGCAAGCTTAATAAGCTTTACAAGTATTTGTTCCTCTGGCGCAACAGCAAATCATTGGGAAGACAGATGAAATGAAGGAGTATCTACTGGGTTTCCTTTTTGCATTTAAAAAAATGGTATCATCTCCAGCCAGGCTCCTGCTCCCTACTGCCCCCTGAAGCAGCCTATTGTGTTTCACTGATGATCGAGGTAATTTAGGAAGAGCAGACAGACTCATGTTCACCTCTGTCAGAACCTACCATTCTGACACAAACATGATAATCCTGCTCTGCATCAGCCAAGGGATTCCCAGTTAAGCAAACAAACAGTGTCTTCTCACAGGCTAACATCTCATTTAGCCTCTATGAGGACACCGTGTTGAAAGACAGAATAACTCCTATCAGAACAGGTTTACAAAAGAGCATGATAAGGACATAAATTAGGGGGCAATGACGGTTAATTTTGTTGGCAAAATGAAGGTTGAGATAGGCTATGACAACACTTCATATGGGGGAATAAATTAAAAGAGAATAACATTTTAAACTAAAATGTAAAATTAGTAAAAAATCAGGTCCATGAATAAATTTACTCTGGAAATTGAAGTTTTCTGAATTTCTAGAATTGCTTTACACACTAGACAGTGGAACAAGGAACCTATGCTGTTTTAAGATAAACCTTGATGGTTTCATTTCTGTTACAGGACAAAAATGATCCTTGAGTTAAAAACTCATCTTTGGATCTCTGACTATTAGTCTCTGGATGTGTGACTGCATTGACTTACCCCAAAAGACTGGACATAAAGGACACTTGCTTCCTACTGACTGATCATAATTCTTTTTATATATTTCTGGTATAGTAATTATGATTCTATATAATTTCTGTTGGCCACTTGAAAAAGCATTATCTTTGAGGTTAAAGAGTAGTGTGTTGCTTTTACTCAGAAACGTGGAAGGTGGGCAACAACTAAAGGCAGACGTAAGGCAGGATGCACTAATACCGAACTTTCAGCTAAGTCTTCCAGATACCTGGCTGGTGAGCTGGTGTCCAGCACTTGGGCCAGGTAACACCAGTCACAACATCTGCAGGGAAAATGGAATTATCTCCTGCTGTAAGTCATGCAGATTCAGCAATTGCTGATCTTTTTTTTGTCTGTAGTGTGCAGGCACAGTCCTTTCTCTAAGAATTTACCCCCAAAAATTTCTTGTTATTGCAAGGACTAAGTATATCGATGACATCTTTTCTTCCTTACATGGGTATGTGGAATAGATGTTCTGTGAACTTTTAGGACAAAGTATCTGTTTCCCAGTTCTTTGCAATGGAGAGTAAAAGCTGAGACCCCCCCATGAAGCAGGAACTCCCTTTCTGTGTTTTCCTATACTCTTACGGAAAGCTGACCTACAGTGGGTACAGAAATAAATGGAACAAACCTTGCTTCAAAATGAGCTAGCTGCATTTATGAGCTATGAGCTGCTCAAAAATCAAGTTCTTTTGTAGGAATGAAAGATACCCTCTGTTTTACAGAGGCTATTTACAGTTGCAAATGAAAAATGTAAATTGTTTATCTTTCCCTAGTTCCAGAGCCAAAAATGGAGGCAAGCAAACAAGACACACCTCAACCCTTAAATGTACTTAAAGCAACAGAGATTAATCTACTGTATCTGTCATATTCTTTTCTTTTTTTCTTCTTTTCCCAAAACTGATGTTCTTTGAAATTATCATACAAATAATGTTTTAAGATCCTGACCTGTTTATTAGCATCACCCTCTTCCTTCATTGACCTAGACACCTATCTCGCTCTCACAATTTGAGTATTCAGTGCATTAACAATTGAACACAGATATTTCATGGTAATTAGAGCTCGTACCCCTCTCTCTTCTGCTTTCAATCAGAATTTATTTTTTTCATTTTTGTTTTGTTGTGCAGAGCAAATTATTACTCTGATCTTTCCTCTGGATTTTCCCCTCAATTCTCAGTTTTGTAGAGCCTTATTTTCATTTGAAT
>VYZM01000528.1:1373922-1386976 GCA_013398915.1 Dromas ardeola | reverse complement strand
TCTTTTTTTTTTTTTTTTTTTTTTTACTGGGGGCGGCAGCAGCAGGTGTTTCAATGTAGTTAAAAATGTCCGTGTTTCAACCCAGAAGAACCTGCAGGAGTTGCATCGCTGCCCAGGTCGCTGCCCAGTGTCAGTGGCGGTCGTCTCCACGGCTGAGTCATAGAATTATTTAGAAGGGACCCTTCAGATCATCGAGTCCAACCATCAACCTAACTCTGACAAAAACTATCGCTAAACTGTATCCCTAAGCACTACGTCTACCCGTCTTTTAAATACCTCCAGGGATGGTGATTCAACCACTTCCCTGGGCAGCCTGTTCCAATACTTAATAACCCTTTCAGTGCAAAAAATTTTCCTAATATCTAATCTAAACCTCCCCTGGCGCAACTTGAGGCCATTTTCTCCTGTCTTGTTGCTGAAGTATGTCTACGTAACTATAAGTACTATAGAAATCACCCAAGTTAAGCTTTTAAGTGATTATTTTGAAGTTGCCTGCCAGTGCTGTTTGTCCAGAACTGGCTGAAACTCACCGCAGGTATTCTGCATTTGAGGCTTGCTTTTGTTGTGTGGCTTCACGGTGATCCTAGAATCACAGAATGGTAGGGATTGGAAGGGACCTTCGGAGATGATAGAATCACCGAGTTGTCTGGGTTGGAAGGGACCTCTCAGATCATCGAGTCCAACCATCAAAGAGTTCACGTAGTCCAACGCCCCTGCCAAAGCAGGTTCACCTAGAGCAAGTTGGGCAGGAAAACATCCAGGCGGGTTTTGAGTATCTTCAGATATTCTTCTGTAATTTCTGTTGGAGTTCAGTATTGCAGCAATAAATGCGTAATAAATGCTGTAGAAATGTAGCCTGTACTATTGAGATTGTGTAGTTAATGGAAACTTTAATGTTAGGCACAAGGGAAACATACATGTTTCCCAAAGTGGCTTGTGATAACCAGGAATCGTCTGTGTGGGCACCAGTAGCCCTGGCAGCCATGATGAAACAGAGGACATTGTGTGGGCTTTGAAGGCTGTATGATCAGCAAGTATTTCAGCCTGCTTGGGAGAAGGGCGCTTCGGCAGCAGGTTTCATAACACTGTCTTGACTAATTCTGCATCTGTTGCAGGTGCTCTTGTATGTTACAAATAAAAGTCATCCGGAGTTTTCTCTCTTTAGAATTGAGATCTGCCTTGAAATAGGATCTGGATCTGGTGTGGTTTCAACATTTTTAGCTTCTTCCATTATTGGATCCAGTGCACTGTACATGTAAGTACCCCTTACTTAAATTGTTGCATGCAAAAAATAAAGAATAATTAGCCCTCACATATATACTTTTCACATTTAAAAAAATATTCTTTTCACAAAGAAATATTAGCTCAATTCTACAGATATAGAAATCAGAGCAAAGAGAGCCTAAACTATTTACTTCAGGGTCTGTAACAATTAAGTAGTCATGTGACTAAATTCCATTTTCCCACTTGTTAGACAAATTGCTAAGCTTACACTTGCGTTTGCTGGGTTGAATTTTAACCACTGACTAGTCTTACTGAGGTCACATGAGATAACATCAGTTACCTGGGTATTCGCAGTAACTGAATTTTATTAGACTTGTATGCACATATATTTATGCAAAGCTAGCATTGCAAAGGAAATCCTATACTTCAGCTTTCAGATGGTCATTAAAACTTCCAGTGCAGTGTTAACTGGTTTCATTGATTGGCTGATACATTGTGTGTATTTTACTGGCTATTTTTTGCTATTTATTTGCAAAGTGAAGGATGCTGGAAAGGTCATTTTCATTGAGTGTACATAAATTAGCATGTGGTTCAGAGAGTTAAACTTCCAGATACAGTAACCAGTAACTTACACTTCATAATATTTTGCTTTTAGATGCACAGATATCAACCCAATGGCAGCTTACTGTACACTGGAGACAGCTCTGCTTAACAATGTTCACCTTCAGCCAGTCATTACTGACTTGGTAAGATAGATATTTCAATAAAAGATATTTCAATAATATTTTCTTTATAGGTTTTGTAACTTTTAAAAACTTATTAGAGATACTGAAAAGTAACCATAAAGTCTAGAACAAACATGGTCTTAATAAGCATGGATGAAAAAAAGAAAACAACAAAATGCTAAAGTGTTTCTGAAAGAAGGAAAAAACAAACTACTCAATTTGAATTTAAAATTCAGATTTAAGCTTTAAATATTCATTGAATTAATTTGAAAAATAAATTATTTAGATACAGTTTGGAAAATGCTGCACAAGGAACTCTTCAGTGACCTGCCATTATCGTAGTCCTTCCTCTAATGCTATGCAGTTCTCGATTCGCAACTCTCTACAATTTAATTAGGAACTGCATATGTTGTTTCTTTTTGTTTCTTAGAAAATTTGATATGGAGAAAAGCTTAAGTTTATCATCTCTTTAGCAAGATATTTGTTTAAAATACCCTGAATATATGTGTTTATAAATGATGAAGACAGGCAACAATAAACATGATGTAAAATATATGAACAACTGCTCATACTTGAGAACTGAACTGCAGTTGTCACAGATTGGTCATTTTGGGTAACAAATATTAACTGATGAATTTATTCAAAATTCTTTTATATCTAACTTAAATTCTGAACTGAGCAAGAATAAAGTACTACCTTTGTGTCTGCATATATGTGTCTTTTGCTCTTCTACATCCCATACATAACATAGTCTTAAGACTATTGAAATTGTTCTGCTATGCATGTACTTCTTGATGCTTCTCTTGCACATAGAAAGTAAAGTTTAGCGTTTCTGAGTCAGGCTGAAATGCTCAGAATATCCAACACCATGTAACTGTATTTTTACAAAATGTTTGCATTCTTTGTTTCAAAAAACAAAAAAACAAAAGAATCATCAACTTTATCTATAGGTCAAAGGACTGTCTCCAAGATTAAATGGGAAGGTTGATCTACTGCTATTTAATCCACCGTATGTGGTAACACCTTCTGAAGAGGTAGGAAAAATTTGAAATACACAATAAAAGTGGTATTTCTACTGTCAGAGGAGAGATGGCAAATCAAATCAGCTCTGGTATGGAAACTGCAGGATGTTGTAGGACCAGCACTGTTGTAGTGAAAATGATTTACTAGAGTAGCTTATAAAGTCTACATGGGAATGAGGATTGCTAGCTGCTGCTACTCAATACAGAGTTTCTCCATCAAGTATAAACCATGGAAGACTCTCTTAGGCATGCTAAAGTATTCTTATAGAAGACTTTCAATGGAAAATGCGTTTGTTCCCTGCAAATAAATATCCTCTGCTTCTGCAGACCCCTACTCTCAGAATTTGACCCATGAACACTTAAAAGGGTTTTCTGGCCACCTTCACTTGGCAAACAAGCTCATAAAACATTACAAGAAAATACATACAAAGCATGTGAGAAAATGTAGCTCTTTCAATTCAGTTTAAGAATAGAACTTGAAACAAAAGTAGTATGTTCATCATGTAGCAAGTAGTCTTGAAATAATTTTGCTGCATAAACTGCTGAATCAAAGTTGTCAGATGTCTAACGGCAGACACATAAAGCTAGAGATTATGGTGATGTTTCCCTTGTAAGTACCATTGATGCTTCTGTCATTCTGTGTTAAGACGATCTTTGCTTTCATTCTTCCTAGGTGGGAAGCCACGGAATAGAGGCATCCTGGGCTGGTGGCAGAAAGGGCAGAGAAGTAATGGATAGAGTTTTTCCATTAGTACCAGACCTACTTTCACCAGGAGGATTATTCTACTTGGTCACAATTAAAGAAAATAATCCAGGTGATCACTTTCCGTGAACTCTTAAATGTGCCAAACTAGATTTAACACTGTATTAATCAAAGTATTAATTACAGTAGTGTTCTCTAGGTTATAAGACTTCAGTAAACAAGAAAAAGTAGTATATAGCAACAGTTGAATCTAACGTGGTGTCAGCAACTGATTGAAGACTGACAACGTGTATTGAAATTCATAGAGGTGTTCTAGGTCATTGTCATGGTCTAGGTCATAGAAGTGCTATAGATGTCTAGAGTATATCTGCATGCTTCATACAAATTGTGGCATTTCTGCGGACTCTTATGCTTCTCATCTTTCACGTTTGGGTGGGTGTCTAACCTACAGAGGGACATTTACATAACCTGATGCCTCTTGGAATCCTTTTTCTGAATTCATGCCTTGTACATGCAGTGTATGGTGAGCTAGACCAAAACCAAGAAAATTTACCAAAACTAAGAACTGCCTAAGCTAGTTTGGAAAATGGCAATATGTAGGTCCTAAGCCCAGAAGCTCTGCAAGACTTCAGTTCCAAGTCTGAAAAGTGACTGTAAATCTTCTGAATTAAGTAACGAAGCCAGGCCAACCCTTTCACATGAAGGAGAAGGGTGTTATAAACTTAAAATGAAAAAGCCTTTAGTTAGAAATCGGGTGTCTTTCATTTTCAATGTGTAGAGAAGAGATTCAGACTTGCTCCTTCTAACTGCTTAATGGCTAATTTCAAGGAGAAAGATTATTTTTCACAATTGATTAGCTTTTAGGAGAAGGTGCTATGAATTTCAGTTTCTCCTACATATTAACTTCATAATTGAATTGTTAATTGCTATTAATAATACCAAAATGCAGAACTTCAGTTAGTAAATTGTAAACTTTGTTCTTGGTGCAAGACTAGTTTGCATAAAAATTACTGTCTGAAAGAGTAAGAGGACACATTTTATAACAATTGCTTTACAGCTTATGTTTGGCAAATACGTTAGCACTGCCTTTTATAGTGCTATTTCTATATAAACTTGGTCATAACACTGCACTTTCAATTACAGATGAAATTCTGGAAACAATGAAGAAATGGGGCTTAGAAGGCACACGAGTACTTTCCAGGCAAGCAGGACAAGAGATGCTTACTATCCTCAAATTTAGGAAGTCTTGGTAACTGCTCTTAAGCTTACAGATGGCATGCAGAAAGTTGAACACAGAGTACTGAAGTCATCAAATCAATTTTTAAGCCAGCATTTTCACCTCTTAAGGTGTATCCTCACTTCCTGATTACTGCAGTGAAACTCATCAAGACTCTGTATTTATTTTTATTCTGGATGTTAACCAGCTATTATCTGCTGTCAGAGGTACGATTGTCCTCTGGCTATCCAAAGGACAGCTGTGGGGGAACTGTACAACACCCTACCCTGCTGCAAGTGCACTGAAGCACTAAGGACTTTTTCCTCTGGAAATAGGTATCTGTGTATTTGTCACTGTGGCTTATTAAAACCATGTCCTTCATAAAATTCTTCCGGTTTTAATAGCTAGTTATACCTATGCTGGGTTTAAATGAATACATGGAATCAGTGTTACTCGTTTTGATGTAGTATCAGGCACTTTTACAGGTCTAAGGCACACTTACTGAGTTTGCTTCTATTATAAGGAAATAGTACTTCTGAACAGAAAGATGCAGTAAGCATATCTCCAGAGCTGGGTCAAAAGGAAGCTATTACTCTCCTGAAGTCCTCTGGGCAATATTGTGGGGATTGTGCTCCCTTTTATGCCATTTTACAAGGAGGGTACTACTGTGGAGTACTGTAGATTAGATGAAGAGTTCTCATCCATGAAAAGGTCTTAAGGGGGAAAAAGCATATGAGATGCTATTAAAAAAGCTACTGAGTAGCTGAAAACAATGACTGTAAAAGTGGAATAGAAGTTCTCCCTCAAAATCACTACCCAAAAGAGGAAGCTATTTCCTGACCACCAGACCCCAATGAAGAGCTTGCCTCTGCAGCCTCCTCCCCCTCCCAGTGCCTACAGAGGGTTCTAATACAGCATTGTCCCAGAGGCATTAGGAGACAGGTGCTGTGCAGTGAGGAAGGCATTTCACTCACATGCAGCACCACTAACGCTATCTGGGAGAACGTTTTCAAAGACACTAACCTTTAAAGGGCTTGTGTCAAGTGATGTTATGAAAAGCCATTAACTAGCTCTTTTATGGGGACTAAAGTCACAAGGGTTTTTTGTAGGATGCTGAGACACTGAAAAGACTATTCCATTTAAGACTTCAGAACTAAACTTACAACTCTGTACTTCCCAGCTTGCACAAACGTTAAAAGTTCTTCATGTTTTGAGCTGACCACACAAAAAACGTATCTAGGAGATTGAAAAAAAGGAGGTTTTGGACAGGCAGAGTAACACATAGGAAGCGTAGGTGCTGTTGGCAGAAACACGTGACTGCAAACCTAGCTCAATCATTTGAGGTATTTTACTGCAAAGGAATGCGAGAAGCTACTTTTGACTCATATAGGTCACAAGTCATCTTACGCTGGTCTGGCATCAAAGTTGTTCCTTATACCATACTGAAGAAAATACAAAAAATGATTGGATTGCAAGAAGGTGATGATTTACATCCCAAGGGTCACTACTCCCCAGTTTCGAAGACCACTGAAGAGCGACGCTGCAATTCAGTTCAACAATTCAAGCACAGCTAATGCATCCTCTTCAGTAACTTTTCTGTCACTTTGGTTTTATATAGATAAACATGAATGTGAACACAAACACACAGGAGGAGGGTTTAGAGGGAAGAGTTGGTCATGTTAAGGATGTTACTCAACATTTATACTATATACAAGAAGTTCTAGTACTTGAGACTACCGAGCCTAAAAAGAGAAATGCGTTTCATTGACCAAAGTGAGGCTAGACTCAGGACTTTGTTGATTCTTACCTTCTGAATAACTTTTCTAAAGAATGTCAAAGGTGAGAAACCGAGAAGAAACTTTGTGGCCATCTGTGAACTCAGATGTTTCCACAGTTTTCCACTGAAGAATTTAAGCACAGTTTTGTTCTTGCAGCTTACCAACTAGTCAGTTCTGAAGTGTCATACTTCAATTTGACTGCTTCCTACTTCTAGAACCTTTTTGACTTCATGGCATGCTAAGCCACGCTGTTTTTTTGTTTGTTCAGTTCTCCCTTACAAAACTGTAAGGAGAGGAGGTTTTATGCTTAGTGATTTTGCTTTTATGTAGAATCGTGGTTTTTGAGGTTATAATTATAGCAGTAGGACTGTTTGTATGAACCAAAACACTGTCATCCTTATACAGGTCTAGAAGTTTTATGTTGCTAACCACTTTGGCTAACAAAGTTAGGTTGCTGAGCAGAAGTCACAACAGCAAAAGAAGACTTTAAGATGTAGTCAAAACACGCAATGGAATCAGACTACAGCTTTAACAAAAGGAAGTTTTAGTTAATCTGTCTAGCTTTTAGTTACAGCTAAAGAATTAGTTTTAAAAGGTAATCAGAGATAAAAAAAGGGCAGTCATCTGGCACAGCAGATCACAATCCTTATCAGCATATGTGGTTTTAAATTATTAAGGACAGAATAATGAAAATCAGAACAGAAGATCAGAACAGAAGGCGTAATAAAACATAACATGCTTTCAACAAAAAACAATTGCACTGGACTACCTAACAACTGGATATTTGACAAGGAACTATGTATCCACTTTAATAAATCCTAAACCAGTGCTGGCCCCACAGTCTTGCTGTCTGCAGTAGCTTTAGTGGAAGCACCTGCCAAAATGCAATCCAAGTAAGGACACGGGTGAGTTCTGTAAGAACCGACTCCTATTGTGCTCCTATCAGACCGGGAAACAAGTGACAGGCCAGGTAACTTTTTTTTTTTTTTAAATTTTGGAATTTGCTCTGTCTACCCAGAGGTCTGCATGTATGCTTAGCTATGCTTTTGCCAGGGCACACCAATTCCCTTCTCCCAGGAGACCAAAGAACGCGACACTTTCTGGAGAGTTTTGGGAAGCATATTCCTGCATTCAGCGCACATGAGAATAAGCTGCACGACAGATACAGACTTTCTATGTAGTGTCAAACTTACCAAGACGAAAGCAAAAATTCAGCTCCCCCAGGGCCCTAGGCACTGCTCTATCACCAAGCACCAGTGTCAAAAGACATACTGCTGCTTGGCGAGCGCCTGCACTTCTTTGTTCGAGCAGAACCAAGACAAAAGCTCTGCACAAGGTTGCTCCTAGTACACAATTTGCAAGTTAGGGTCTGCCAGAAGAGTTTAAGATGGCTCTTTTCAAGCAGTACCTGGTTAACCACAACTGGCCTTCAAATCAGTTATTTAACTTGCAAAGAAGTCATTTAGAATAACCAGTCTTGTCTGAAACAAAGTGATGCAATGGAGACAGTCCTGGAGTTTTAGTAACTACGAAAACAATACAGCTTGCTCCTCAATCTGTGTTTTCAGTTATATCTTTTCAATATCAGTTTTAAATCCTGTCCTTTCTCTCTTTCTCAAAAAATGTCAAGAAATTTCTCTGATGGAAGCCCAGTGTTACCTGTTAAAAATACAGACTTAAGTTATCAACGGCTAAAAATTATTTCTAGAGCTGTCACCTCAAAAAGGACTAACTTTGAGAAGACATACAGAATCTAAAATAAGCAGCTCCTGAGGTACAGCCAGTTGACCATGCTATAAACTTAGCATCTGAAAATGTATACTATTAATTTCTGAGAGTTTATCACACATGGGAAAAAGACAGCAATCCAGAGACTGCAGAAATTGACGAAATTCATTTATTCCTCCCCATTTATTGGCTTTTCAAAGAAACCCACCACAAATACCATCCAAGTTAGAATATAGTAGTATGTTACTGCTGTTAAAAAAAAAAGCATGAAATAAATGTATATTTGAAATGAAGAAAATATTAAATGCTGATACATCTGTCACATTCACTTAAGAGTCCTTATCTTTATGGGACAGTGGAAGTACAGTGTACATTCAGGGATAGTTAATTTGCCAGCTAACGAAGGCATTAACTGCAATAATGAAAACAAGAATTGATCAATTGATCAGTGAGTATACCTTCTCTTTAAAAGCCAATCATCAATAAAGAGGTAGTGTTTTTCATAGTCATGCAGGAACGACTGTACTCTCTCTACTTACTTGGGCTTCTGAGTTTTCATGTTTTTAGGGTGCTGGATGGATGAGGTTTTTTTGGGAAAACAAGACTGTCAAAAGTGAAAGCTCAGTTTATAAACACCTTAGTTTAGAGCATGCTATGTTTAAATTTTATGCTTTAACAGAAGGTTATCATGTTAGTTCCATGCCTTAATGTCTAACAGCAACAACATTCTTTTTTCCCCACCATAAGAGGAACTACTATAAGTGTATTATAATCAAAAAATCAAGTCTTGATACCACCTATGGTAAATTCACCTGTTATATTAAGAGGCATGATCTGGGTTAAGTGCATAACACTGTGTTAGAATATACCTAAAATAAGAGGTTTTAATCAACTATGCTGTGGCTTAAACACCACTTTTCAGACTTAACTCTACATTATTTCTGAATTTTTAACATATCTCAATACCTTGAAAATATACAAATTAAAATAAATTATTCTTATATATTTCTTTATATCAAAGAAGAATCTTCAAACTTACAAAAAACAGTCCAGAGGTAAATATATGTCATATCCCACTAGTCGAGAATTTAAAGTAACTGACAGTATTTCCAAGTAGTTAGCTTCTTTCAACATACAGTTTATCGCCTCCTCTTCATTTATTACTTTGTTCACAGAAAGAAGAAAGACCATTTTATTTCAGAAAAATGTCTCTCGACAGAGTGGACAGGTGGATTTGTTGCTGGATGTAAACCATTTATACTGAAAGAGAAAGACAACTGTTTAATATACGAATGCAAGGTGAATATCAATAACCGTGCTTTATGTCCAACAACACTATTTGCCAATGAATATAACTATCAAAACACTAACTACACTTTAAAAAAAATACGAAGAAACACAAAAAAAAACCATTTCCACTTGTGTGTGTATGCATGTGTATATACACACATATGTATCTGTATATACACCTATTACACACACACACACAATATTAAAGTTTCATTCTAAAAAAACCTGACACACAGGAATTCTCATCCAGTCTCATTTAAGAATAAAAAGCTAGCGTTTTTAAAGCAGCAATAGCTCCTCCATGGTATAGCGAGACAGATGCCAACCTGTTCCAGTATACTCTATAACCGTGCAACCAATGCTTATCGTGACTTGGATATAGCTAAATGTTAATTATCCAGACCAGCATGGTTTACTAAAAAGCACGCTGCATAAATTGAAATTTAACCTTCTCTATTCCCATATTTGAGCTGGTAACAACAAGCTGCTGTTGCTACACCCTACATGGATGTAACGGCTTATGTCTTACTGAACATGAAAGAGAGAGTTCATTATCTATGAAGTTTAGCAACCCCTCTCTCATTACATGCCCTTACAGTTTAGTACAAAATCCATACAAATAATCTATGAGTTCAGTTAATCCCAGATACTACATTGACATAACGGTGAATTGACGGTATTACAATAGAAGTTCCTGGTTCAAACTATAAATGGATATTTTGCCTGCTTAAAAACATTTAGTCTAGGTACTTACCAAGCAAGCTGAATGAAACTTTTTCTTGCATGTTCTGCAAGCTTTTTTAGGAAGAGAATAGTTGGAGCCATGAATGACTGAAAAACAGATCATGCAATCTTCAATGCCCTCAAAACGTTTATCCACATTATTTTTCCACAATGACAAGCCTTCCATTATACTTCCATTCTAACAGAGAAAAGAGAGCTGTTAATGCTGTAGAATTCCTTCAGAATATTCTTACTCTTATTCCTAAACACATGAAGGAAACAAAGCCAGAAGGCTTTATAATCTGAAATTATATGCAATATATGCAGTGAGAAATTCATAAAGCCAACACATGAAATACAGATAAAGGTCTAATCTATAGACATGCAAGCATTCATCACAATGAAAAGAACGCACTTAGGAGCGCTTACAAGGGGATTTTAAAATTTTCAATCGCTGTTTTGTTTCATTCTAGCCATAGATGATGCAACTTCATCAACCACCAGTCTTTTAGAGAATTTCGTGTATTGGGGTTTTTGTTGGGTGTTGTTTTGTTTTTTTTTTTTTCAAATTATACTTGAGATGGCTGTGGTAACTTGGGCTGGGCTGGCCACTAAAATGAACGATAGATTCTGTCTTTAAACCAAGACAGATGGCATTGCCACATGGGGCAAACACTGGCCCGTGTCTTAAGAGGTCTAAATTTTCAACTTTGGCTATGGATTTAATAGGACTTAACAGGCTGATAATTTTACCTCTCCGTTTCAGCATCTGGAGAAAAGGAGATGGTAAGGGTGAACAATTCTATGAAGTCCTTGAGATCTACTGATGAGATCCCTTATATAGATCTAAATAATATTACATTACTAGGAGTATTTTTCTACTATGAGGCTCTTAAGTTTTCAAAACGATGGGCTTTCTCTGAACTCACCTGATGTGTAAGGTATGTGCTTAACTGTAGCATCCAATTGCGCCACTGCTGTACAGCCACACCAACCCTCTTTCCACTCTCAACCGTTATGGATCCCAGTGGGTAATTTGATGGAAGCTGTATTATTAGTTCAATAAATATATCATCAACTGAATAGGTGGCAATGACTTCCCGTGCAGCAGACCGAGCTTTTACCTATGAAAAAAATGCACATATTAAAAAAGTCCAGAGATACATGCACCATCTAGTCTTTTTATACGTATATATAAACCATAAATACTTTACTACACACATTAAATAATTTTCTTAGACCAGGAAAACACTTTTCTCAAAGAAAATAAAAATCCCCTCATAGCTTGTCAAACCAAAAAGAAATTACCAGCCACTTTTCAATCTACTGATTGCATTTTTTTAATAAATCAAAAAGAAGTATATTGATAGCAGTATCTTCCACTTACCTCCTCAACTTCTCCAGCATCATAAAAACTCATCCTTTTCTATTTTTTTCCAAACAGAATATTAATAAACATCAACTTAATATATCAATACCAAGCTAAATTGTGTTTTCATCAGTCATTTAGAACAAAAAAAATGCAATCCTAGAAAAACACTGTAATACAGTCTGGTTCTGAGAAGTAACATTTCTTAAAGTGTTTGCAAAAAAATTAAGTAAATCAAAAAGAGGACAAAAAGCCTTACTAACCGTTATGCCATTAAATAACTGTGTGCTATTCTGAACAGAAGATATTTCTTGTGAAGAAAGCACGCTGCTGACATATTTGCTTGTAAATTTATCTACAACATTGAAGACACGTTTCTCACAGCTATTCCACCAAAGCCTGACCATGGCTGGCAAGTCTTTCAGCGTTATATGGTACACAGAGCAGGCCAAGTGCGGAATCTGGGATGACAGTACTCCTGTCCCTGGGAGGGAAAGAAAGGATTTTGACATACTCTAACACATTAGGCACACATGCTGCTTCTGCCACGCTACATACAAAAATTTTGATACCAACATAACTGCGGTAACTGGAATTTCACGTACGTGCTCCTTCTATATTTACTAGAATTTGTGCTTGTTTGACTCTGTCTTTCTCCATCAGTCTGGTTTCTTTGTTTCTTAGGCTGACACTTCACAACTGGAAATGCATCTTCTAGTTTAGAGATGAACTCTAGGTGGACTACCAGAAATCAAGAATAACTGTAGTTCTAGAAATGACAAAATGCTCACTTTGGAGTGAACAAACAATAAGATGTTTGCAGCACATCTGAGGTTTGCGGCGTTCTATAGAAGCGCACAAAAAGATAAGGGAAATCTTTCTCTTGGGATGTCATGTTAATAATTCCTTCTTACTGTCATCCAGATAAATTCTTCTGCAACATACAGTGATGTTCAAGCAAAAAATTTAGAAATGAAGACTCAGTATCTTTGCTTACATCTACACACATACATAAAATAACAATCTCAATGAAGTAACTTTCAAAACGAATTCTCTTTTTCATGTTTCTCAGCTAAGAAAAAGCAGCCTATCTTCTCTCACCATGGTTGATTAATCTGGGTCTTCTGAACAGTATGACGAAAACAACACATAATTTAACGTCTAAAACATTTAAAAGAATATATATTAAAATATTTTTATTTGTTTTATTTATGTATTAAAATAGAAGAAAAAATAGGAATTCCATTTAGCATTAAAAAATATCTAGAAGAAATGT
>VYZM01000528.1:1353138-1373711 GCA_013398915.1 Dromas ardeola | reverse complement strand
AGATAGTAGCAATGTATTATTTCTGCCCTAAGTGAATAATCTAAGCATTTCCTGGTTTGGTGTTTTTTCTTGATTTTTCTAATAAGCATTTCAACTTTGGTTAAGGTTAAAATGGGGAGTGTTAGCCAACGACTTTTAAACATCTGTATGTATTTGTCTCTGTATGTATCTTTTTTATAGGTAAGATTTTTCTAAATATGTATTTTTAAGCAGAAAAGAACATTTAAACTTCAGCAATATCAAAATTTTCTCAAATGCACAAATAAAATTTTTACTTACCTTTAACATCTAAATGAAGCTCTTCAGTAAAGAAGGTTTTTGTGTCCTTATTTGTAACTTCTGAAGTTGGCCCAGAAATAACAGGGTTTTCAGGCATAAGCCTGAACAAGTGATAAAGCAGTTTATTCAAGCTTTTAGTTCTTCTCAGGTATTGAGAGTAGAGAACTCGCAGCTGATAGTGTTAAAAACAAACAAAGAAAAAATCCAAACCACAAAATACAGATGAGACTTGATAGATATAGCTTACTCTGTAAATAATACAAATACGTTTCTATAGGGAGTAAAAGCAAGACTGATTCAGAACAAGTGTTTAGAAGAGCTATTTAGTTCTCTGCACCATTTTGAACAATTATAAGATCATAAAATGTAGCAAGCTTGTTTGAAACTGCCAGAAAGAATCATCTATTAATGAATCTTAACTCTTTATTACTCTAATATTAACATCCTTAACTATCACAGTGCAGAAACCTAAATCTGTTGATGCTTTCCGAATTTCACAAAAAAGAGGCAGGAAGATACACAACTGAAAGAATAAAAATGCTGGACAAAGCCTCAAGATTCAAACCAAATAAGCATGTTAAAAAATTCAATTAAAAGGAAAAGACTCTGAACATATACCTGAGAAGAAGCTGCTTTGAAGAAAGCTAATGTTAACTTCCAAGTGAGAAGATAACCTAGAACAAGGCAGAACTCATCGCTCAGGGGCTGAATAACTGCAAATTCTCCAACTGGAATGCATTCCAGGATGTTTTCTAGCAAGAGTTCTTGAGTGGCCAGGACAGACATAAGAGCCGCTGGAGGTGATCTATGGAAAAATGTTATCTGGCATAGTAAACTCAAATCTTGAGCAGACCACTAACTGCATTTATATTCACAGCGTTCCTGAACACCTGTTAGTAAAGCCATGTATGTAGAACATAAAAGGGGCCTTTTATTACAGGAAGAATTCCTTTTAGATTCACACAGTGCTAGATTTTAAGATATTATTTTTTTCCCCTGAAATGGACAGTTGGTGTTTTTACCTCTTGCAAGACAAATATAAACTGAATGCTGATCACTTTAATCTGAAAGTGGTCTATGGCTGAGCTGATTTAACCTATATAATGGACAGCTGGTTTGCTTTCTTTGTCTGCCAAGTCACACCAACAAAGGAGCAACTAAACAATGGATCTCCTAATCACTGAATGCATTGGGTTTGGGCTTTGGATTAAAAAGCCTTTTGCTGCTCCATAGTAAGGAAAGGTACTAATCATTGGGCTGAGGTTTAAAAAAAAAATTTTTTTTTTTTTTAAATCAGTTACCATATTGCCTCTTCAAACTGATGACTTTATTGGATTAAAGCTGTATNATTGGATTCAAGCTGTATAAAACACCCAGGTCAGTTCTGGAGGATCAAGAAATTGAGGTTACCTGTGCAGCTGGACACATTCTGAATACAGCAGTCCAGTAAAAAACTGTCACGATTTTACAATATAGAGCATATATGTTGCACTTACTCTAGTAACAATTGAAAACAATTGCAAATATCACTTCAAGTTTTAGCACAAAGGCAGACTTAACCAATTATAATTAGTACTTTCAAGATTTATGACCCCATTGTCACAGCCATGTATTTATTTTTTTCCTTTTAACATCTCCTGACAGATGACTACTCTGCTGCAAATCTCAACTCTTGTAACACATTTTAAGAATACATAAAACAGTTGTAAAAAAACATGAGGAAAAAATACACACAATGCTGATTCCTCCTCTTCGTCACCATAAGATTTGAGATCTTCATCATCAAATTTAGGCAATTCAGGCATTAATCTAAAGAAATACGGAAAGGAAATCAGATTTAATTTTTACTATTTTAGTACATGTGATGCATAGTTCTCTGCTTATCAGTGTCAACATTAATGATAAGCAATAAAATAATGGCAATTACTCCTTAATAAAACCACAGAATCTTTAAGAGACATGTCACTATTGCAAATTTGGTTCCTAAATGACGTAGCCAACAAGCACGTAGCCTTGCTTGGTCTTTTCGAGACCTTCTACACTTCCTGAGTCATGCTACAATAAACTTCTCTATCTCAGAATTAAGTTATTGCAACTTTATGCCTCAGTACGAATGAAAGATAATGGTAGCTTCTTATGGTTAAGCCATCTGCTTTGCAATCTGCATTTTGAGCAGTCAAATGCACATATTATTTTTCAAATTTTGTACTCTCTCTTTTGCTATTAGAGATATCCAAAAAAGTTCACAAGAATACTACAAATTTGTATTCACTTTCTTCATTTTCTTATCTAAACTAGTGAAAATTAAAAGGTTATACTATTTAATGATTTTATCACAGACCCAGATCAAACCTGGAATATTTCAGTTTACATATTAGGACTCTGAATGTTAAAATAGGGGCTAAATATAAATAGCATTATAGTTATGATACTGATATCTACTAACTGTGGTACAGAAAACAATCTTCACATACTGCAGTAAAATTTCTCAGTATGTATTTAATCTACTTTTACACCTAAATTTAGTGTTCATAGCTTTATATAATGTTCTCCAATACAGAACATAAACTGCACAGTTAAGGATTTTCTCACATAATGGAACATGATTTTGCTAAACACATCCATAAGTTCATGTTCTACGGCATATTTAAAAAAATAAAAAGGAGGAAGAGGGGAGAGGAAGATGAGGGAAGTGAGAAATTTGTTGATTCTTACTTATACAACATATGGTAGACAGAAATCTGTACAGGTCTAGCCCGGAAAAGCAACAATGGAGATAACGTATTTAGTAGAGTCTGGAGTTTATCTGGAAGATTTGTTTTCTGGCCTGCAACAAACTTTGCTGGCAATTTATGGTTTAACAACTGGTCCTTCGAGATGTATGTTAGTGCTTCACCCAAAGATGTTAACACAGAGTTCTGAAAGGAACCTTCAGATGCATTTTTGGTTTCTCCTATTTAAAACAGAGAAAGACAAGCTGTGATATAAAATGTATGGGTGATATCAAAAGCATTACAAGAAACAACTCAAACTCTGCTTATCAGAATCCATCTAATCTTAAAAGTCACGATGTTAAGTGCAATTACTTAAATGCCAATTAGCATGTAAGCATTCAAAAAAATGAGTTTTTATAAACTGTGTTAACATAATATTCCTGTAAGTTAAAAAATACAGCGTGTCAAATTCTATTTCAGAATAGCCTGACAGGTACCACTATTACCCTCCTTGCCATATACTTGCCTGTGACTTTCACCAACAAAGGTAACAGCAAATTGTGAATTCCTTCAGAAAAGAAGTCTTTCCATTCACTGATCAAGTTCACAGGAAGGTTTTCAGTAGTTTCAGGAGATACAGCTTCAAAGTAAGCGCTAAGGGCAGATGCTAAGTCACAACTGACGCAAGCAAAAATCTGCACGAGCGGGACATGATAAAGTGAACGGTTTTCACTTGTTGTCTAGGAGGAAAAAATAAAAGGAAGATTTCTTAACTATAAATTTGCTTTCAAATACCTGTTTCACATTCCCTGTCTACACCAGAACGTGTAATTTCAAAGACAACTTAATTGCAAAAAACATTTTAAAACAATTTGGGGGAAAAAAAGAAAAAAGTTTAAAAACATAATCTGTATTTTAGTAAGACTTACTGAAAATTATTTCCAAGTCTCATCAACATTTAGAATCCTGGATTGCTTCCCTTATATGACCTTCTTTATAATGACAGAAAGAAACTGCCACCAAGTGGATTCAAGCTGAAACATACATGACTGTAGCTTATCCAGAGCACTTGTGCAGCCAAGTGAGCCAAAATGGATATACGAAGGGCTCTCACTTTTCTCTCCCAAACATATAAGGGTAACCAACGTGATGCTTGTATTTCCAAATTGCAGAAGGAAATTGGCAATATACTACTGTAAACTGGAAACTATTTAAGTGGCAATCAAAAGAATATTTCCTCTCCCCCAACATCTTCTTCCCCCTTCTTCTTATTTTTATTCTTACTTGTTTTCCCAAATAAGGAATATCATTAAATATTTAAAATATTCCCAAGCACTTAATCTATGCAACGAGTTTTCCATAAAAGTTTTCTGTTTGGTTGGTTGTTTTTTTTTGTTTTAAGTTGAAAAAATACAGTTTTGAGGGACACTCAGCACAGGTAAAACGATTAATCCTGAGACCAAGAAAGGCCAAATGGAAATTTCCAGCCTGCCCTTATAAGCCTTCAGTGACAGAGGGTACTACAATTATTTAAAAACAAAAAAACAACCCCAAACAAACAAACAAAAAGCACTAGCAGGTGAGAGATTCTGCATCTTTCTTTGATTAATAAAGAAGCAGTCAGCTGTTCACTCTGACTTGTTTTTTAACAACATTAGAATATAATTCTGATGTTTTATGTGATCACTTAGATATCAAAATGCAGATACTGCCTTTCATTCGGTTAATTTTTGTATGTCATGTTACACTTTGGTCTTAAAGGGATACTTTTTTTCAACATAGAGACCTACAGCAGACACATTTCAAAATTATTCTCCAATTACTAATGCCATTACAAAAGACATTACTTAAGAGGGAGGTAATTTAACCTCCAGAAACAGGAGATACAGTATTGCTTGTGCTTTTAAGCCACACATGACCTTTGACAAAGTTCATTGAAAAAAGGATTTTGTGCAATTCTTTTTAACATTGTGTCAAATATTTGCTAAACTGAGATAACTATGTCCCTCCATATCCAGAGAATAATGTAAGAAGCTAAGTACATCAAAACTGGAGATGCAACATTAGCACTCATGTGGTAGGTAAAGTTTATTTTCTTAGTTCCATATTTCAATTGAGATGCTTTTTAAAGTAAATTATCTTTGAAATGCTGAGTACCCAGCTATTAGTATCAATCATTACTCTAAAGCACTAGAAACTTAACACACACATTAGATGAAACAAAGTTAAAATTGTTAAGACCACTGTGTTCCAAACTCTAAGTAAGAGCCATTAGGAGCACTCTGATTTCCATTCCTCTTGGCAAGCCTCATGCATCTTTGTTCAAATTTAATTGCCATGTGGCATAGCTTCTACAATGTTTTACTGTATCATCCTGACACCCAACTTTCCACTTCAAAAATTCACCAATCTATTTACAAGCATACAGCTTTCAAAGATTTAGGATGAAATATCGATCAGACAGCCCAGTAAGATTATAAAAATTTAGTTATTTTGTAGTCTCTTTTTTAAAACGGCCCACCCCTGTATGTTCAGAGGGCACCAGGAGGATCCTATTAAAAGTTGTAATGCAATGATTAGTAATAGTCTCTTTCATGTTACCTCTAACCAAGCCAGCATGGAGCACATGATGAAGTCCCATTCATTATCAGCCAAAGAAGCTGTGGAATACTTCAGCAGCAAGGGAAGGTAACGGATCATCTCTATGTTGAAACCAAGCAACTGAGCACTCGTTTCTTTCAGATTGCTGCAATAAAAATACAACTAAAGCTTACATTTCTTCATGTTGTAGACACGAATATCTAGATTCTTGCCTTCACTCTTAGTCTTGCACCAGGCCCTGCCCTATGTGCTTTGATACTCTGTCTGTCAGAGTTAGAATACTACATTAGCTGCTAAGTCTACATAAGCCAGTCAACAGGTACAAAACAGACTACCAGAGCTACTTGCTCATTTGCACATTATACAGATTCCTAAAACTGTGCAATTTACATATTCACTCAAGTGATATACTTACATAAACTATGAAAGCTATCAATTTTAACTAAACACATGTAAGAAAAATAATCTGTTATTTTTAAAATTAGTAACTTAAAATACAACCCCTCAAGAGTCCAAATAGTGTACGTTATTTCAAGACTTTGTTGCCTGGATTTTTCTCACTATACTCAAGACAAATGAGCATCAGTGTATTTTCACTCCTTGCTGTAAGCTTTCCAAGTTACATTTTCAGGTCCAGAATTTTAAATAATAGACAGCTGAGTAAGGTATTCAAGTCTTCTTTCTGCTACCTAAATAAGCAACCCGAATTTGGAACTGAATATCCAGCAACACCTACAAAAGTTGGTCAGGTTTGAATGCTTTTGAAAACAGTTGACATCTAGGTGCATTAAAAAAAGCTCCTAGTTTCCCAGCCTTCAACCACCTGAGTAATTTTCTTCAGTATAAGTTATTAGATACTTAAAGACAGGTATATTAAACTGAGGGATGCAGTTCTGCACAGGCTTAAAAATGTAATATTAGAGCAGTGGATGGTGGTGGTAACTTACAAATTGATTTCGTTTGAGTTAATAACCACTGCATATTTTTAAATTCTTGTTTTAGAAATTTAAAAGAAATCAAATTTTCTCAAAGTTGCACCCACCAGCTAAAGAGAAAGCTGTCTTCATTATCATTTTTCCAAGACATGATGATTTTTAATATACCAGGTAACAGATGATCACAATCAATACTTCTATCATTCAAGCAGGAGTTCAAAATGGAAAGACACCCAAATGCTCCTATAACAACAACAATATCATACTCAACAAGTCTTAATTATCAAGACAAAACAAACATTATAACATGTGTCAATTGACTGGATTGTTTTATTTGAACTTAACATTAATACCATAAGATAGTTTGGATAATACCTAGGTTGTTTTTTTTAAAACACTTAATCCAGGAGATGCCACTGTTAAATCAAAAATACTATATCCTACCCAAACTTCAAAAAACCAAAAGCAAGACAAAAAAAGACCTCAAACCAACCAAAACCTCCTATAAGATTGTTGGTTTATACAATTAACAAAAAGGGAAAACACCTGCTAAAATTTTAAGCTATTTGTGCTACTAGAAACGTAGTATGCTAAGCAATAATTTAGACGATAATTAAGTAAATGTAACTGTGAGTTGTGAATTCCAGTATTCTCATAAGGGTGTTAATTTTTACTTTCCAAGTGAAGTACTGCTGTTGCATTAGTAATGTTTCCCATTTTTAAGGAAAACTGCTTGTATCTGGATTTCTTGGAAAACAAGAACATTTCTTCCAAGCATGATGACAAAGAGCTGAGTTAATTAAAGTACTATTTATGCATAGCAAAACCAAACAAACAAAAACCCACTTCACTTAAGCAGCAGTGCAACAAAAACTTTACCAGCAGTTTCCTGATCCAAAAAAAAAATTGAAACTTCAATGGTAAGCCCACAACCTACATCACACTTAATGGGAAAATTTGTAAGGCCTACATGATTAATTGAAAACTTTTATATTTACAGATGTCTTTAAATTGGATAGACCAAACAAGAAGAGTTGCAATGTCAAATTTTTTTTAACAATATCAGCCTAAATCCTTTAGTTCTAATTTTGGACCAGGCAGTATAGCTTGTACTTCCTCAATAAGGCAGAAAACTACTACACCAAATGGTCTAGAAGAAATATGCAAACTGAGAAGATACTTCTTTCTAGGAAACATAATATTATAGTTAAAACATTTTATCTAAAAGCAAATATTATTGCAAAATAATGTTCTCAAATTCTAATGAAGTGGACTAAGGTAAGAACATACACACCGTCAGCACTGGAAAGCTCTGTCTGTGTGCATGTCATAAGCTTGGCCACACAGTGGAAGACAAGTTCTTTCTTTTCTTCCTCAATTAAAAAAGGTGATATACACTGAAGGGTATGCAATTTGCCCTCTGTTAATGGCACAAACCTATTCATACAAGCAAAACATCAAGAATTAAACAAACCCAAAACTTTAACTAGTAAAGAAAAATGATCTAATATCCTATGATGCAACTAATCCCACATACTAAACCAAGTTTCACTTTTACATACCACATACATATACTACCAAACTTTCAGTCTTTAAACATCATTCATCAGAATCAGTACCATTTAACACTATCAACATTTGCAACTAGAAGATTATAGGCAGCAGTATTAAAATACCCTTCTGTTGTCTTAAAAAGTTGTTTCATCTCACAGGATACAGTGTTTTCTGCACGAATCGCTTTAGCCATGGTTAAGGACCAGAGTCTTCCATGTTCCTCTGATCTTCAAAGAAGAAAAAAGACCCTGGTTAATATATACGGATACACAGACCACAATGTGCATCGGCATCACAGATGCATTTGGACAAAGTTTGAATCAATACACATAAGGAAATATGGTGGCACTTAATAATCTATACAATGCAAAACATGAAAACAGACTTATGGGGTGCATTTACTTGTTCTTACATACCTATCAAATATTCTTTGCTGAAGGCTAGTTGTATTACTAAGTGTACTGAACTTCTCATACGTGATGTGCATTTCTTCTAACATATGAAGATATTCCAAAAGCAGATAAGGAGGATTCTCCAATTCTTCAATCCATTGTAATGAGTACAATAGCTCTGCAACTAATTAAACACAGGTTGTTGTTTACAAGCAACTGCTGAATGTATTCAGTGCATAAGCAAGAAGTTTCAGGTCAAGGTTTTGTTGAGTTTTTAAGTATGTTTTAATGCATTCAAAAGATAACATTTACGTGCAGTCTCAGGTGCTTCAAAGCATGAACTGGATACTTGCCATTGCTTCGTAACATACAAGAGAAGAAAAGGCTACAATAATCTGTTCTAGATGTTCAGGAAATTTTAAAGCAAATCAAACATGACAAGAACTCTAACTCCTCTCTATTTTCTTTTTTTTTTTCTTTTTAAATATATATATTTCTTGCAGACAAGGCAATCAAAATAAGTCCAGAGAAAAACCAGCAAAATTTGATGCTAATTGTTAGTACGTGGTTTCCTCATTAGCTTACAAAGACCCACACTGAACAATTACACTTCTCATCACGGTGAGACTTTTGGAGACAAAAACGTTAATTTGATAATGCTGGCTCTAATTTGAGCATTTAATAAATAAAAAGAAATGAGATTCCACCTGATGGAATTAAGAAAAATTGCTGCCTCAAAATATCTTTACAGTATGGCTAAACACTCAAGTCATTTATTTTTTGGCTCAGATGGATGCAGTTCCTGTTGCCCATCCATGCCAATGCACCATGTGTTTTGGCAATGAACAACTTCGAAGTTCATTGTAAATTCAAACTTCCCCAAATCCAAAGTTCTGTTGAGATAGCACATATATAATCACAGAAGGTCCTAGAAATATAAACACTATACTTGTGCATACTTATACTTTTAAAGGAAAACTGCAGGAAAAAAAAAAAACAAAAACAAAAAAAAAACAACAAAAGGTAAAAGGTTGATTTCTCATACCTATATGCCAAACTTTTAACTATTCATTTTTAATTATCAATAAAGGTTAATTTACAACTACTATAAAATCAAATTCCTTTAAGTTTTACCATTGTAACTTACTTATATTGTCAGTTTTCTTTCTTTCGGCATCATCATTTCCATGGACTAGACCATTTTCCAACACAAGTAGCACCATTTTACTTAATAAGGCTGAAGCACACAGATGGCCTGGAAGCTTAGTTGTGCCACACTGCTTGACACATGATCCCAAAGGTTCACAATTCATACTAAGCCTTCCTTCCAAAAGAGGTTTGTGCATCCACTGTAGTATGTGCATAAAAGAGTATGAAAAAATAATTGACATTTTAATAATGCATGAGAGCGCTATGATCTGTTTAATCTTGAAAATTCAGAATTATTAAAAAATAACCATGAAAGATACAAATTAACGCCAAAAGCACAATGGTAAGGACAACCCACTCCAGCATATTAAAAAACCCAAATGCAGAGCAGTAACTTGAAAATGCATTGCTGCCTCAGAAACAAATATATGTATCTTTAGAACTCCATATATTTTACAAGAAATACCAGTGTTACTGAAGATTGGTGGTTGGACACGAAATTTATGTCCTTCCCCACTCTCCACTCTATGTATGTCAGAATTTTGTTGATGGTGCATCATGTTCCTCTGTATGTATTGGTGTTTTTGATAAAATTAACTTTATAGAAGAATTAACTTAGAGATAAGAACATCTTCATGATGTATATTCTGTCAGACAAAATTCCTGAATTGTAAAGTAAGTTGCTGACATTCCATGCAGAAAAGGGTAATTTCACAGATTTTGATTTTCTCCAGTAGTACTGGATGGGGCCATAAACACACAGACACACAGATTTTGTCCTCTATTGTGGAAAGAGGCTGCAGAGAACCTTTACACAGACGTACGTATATTTATAATTGTGGTGCCATGTCAAAATAAAGAATGCTTATCACCCTAGGGGACAGAGACTTGATGTAAGATTGACTACAGCATGCATTTTCCTACCTCAGTGGATAGATATTCCTGCAGTTTCCCCCACTCAGCCTTGTTTGGTGTGACGTGCTCAATATAAGCTCCCACAAGAAACCCAGACTGTCCATCAGCTTCCATAAGCTTAGACAACAAATCACCAACTGCAGAGATCAAAACCTGAAGGCTGAGAAAAGGAGAAAACACTGCAAACAAGTTTGGCGCTATCCAGTAAAAGCAAGCCGCTTTATTTTACATCAGTGCAATGCTATAGACATACTATATCAATGGCGTTTTAAGTTATGCCCTACACCACAGTCAGGCTGAAAATCTCTCAGTAACACATACACCAATTAAATAAAGAATAGTTTAGCACTGATCTTAGTTTGCTTTAGAGAACAACATATTATGAAATGGGCATGTACATCACAATTACCTTTTCACATCCAAAGAGGAAGACTGAATTTGATTCTTGACCCACAGTGCAGATTTATGCAAAAAGGTACTCTGCTTCTGCATACTCCGAAGCTGATGCACAAGTGAATGTACACCAGACATCCAAGTGTGTTTTAATTTACATACAAGTAAATCTATTGTAAGGAAAAGAAGAAAAAAAAAACACCAACAAAAACCAAACAGACAAGCAAATCAATCAGAAACAGGTAAACTCAAATTACAACCTACAGTATACAGCAATGATCACATGTCTAAATGGCCTACGGCAGGAAAAGAATTCTCTTTTCTCTGTGGTTACATGCAATAACTATCAAGGGCAAATATACGGGTTTCTCGTTGTAGAGCAATTTTAAATTAACTCTGACAAATGTTTTATTTGAGAATAAGAGTGATGTTCCTGTTCTCTACTACAAAATGTTCATATGGCCTTCAAAATGACAGATCTTTTTAAAATACTGAAATACTGAACATTCACAACATCAACACTCATTTGCAAAGCAGCAGTGGTTTTCACATTAGTATTGTCCTACTTCACTTCTATGACAACACTGCAACATTTCCTCCTTTGTATTTATGTCAGTAAATTAATATACCAACTCATCACACTCAAATTCTGCATTCAAAGAATATAAATCAGGATCTCGGTCTGAAAATGAGTGCTGGAGGAAAGAGAAATGGGTCACAATTTGTCAGAGCAACTTGACCAATATAAATGGTTTCAGAATAAATGTATGCATCTTTTACGAAGTGATTACACACGTTTTCATAGGAACCTCACATTGTAGAATGAACAAAAAAAAAATGCTCATCCTTTGTACTTCATAGACCTTAAATAATTCATGTAACACTCCAGAAAGTGTGGGATATCACAGCCTCAAAGATAGCTGAAGCACCCAGATAGTAACATCAAAAGAAGTTTAAAATCCTTGTAAAGATGCACAGGACTTGATGTTTAGTAGTAACCACTGGCATTGTAAATTACAGCACAAATTTTCACGTCAGTTACAGCTGCAAGTGATCAATGTCTGTGTACTCAATATTCTATTATATATTTGAATCTGTTTCATGAAAAAGAAGAATTTAGATGTAGTCATCAACTACAAAAAAGTTTGAAGTTCTTTCTCCAAATTACCTGTTAAATGCGTAGCATCCTGCCTCTGAGCACACAATTGGAAGATGGTAAGCAGCAAGTCTTCTGAGGATGGCATCAGTAAACACCCTTTAACTGAGCTGAAAAAGCTTGAGGCTACATCGCAGATGAAAGATACTGACGGTTCAGTATTTCCAGCTTCAGAAAGATCCTTAGCTTTACACAGAGCTGCTTGAAGTTTATCAATAATCCTTTCAACAAAAGTTTCACCAATCAAAGATTCTATTGGGGAGAGGAGAAAGACAGCATGCTTTAATTACTTCATAAACATGATCATCCAAAGGCATCATATTCATATGCACTGATTTGTTTTTTATGTACTAATTTTGAATGCAAAATAAAGTGCAAAGCAGTTGCAGTCTAATGTATAACTAAACTCGCTTATTCCACAGTCATCTAGGATCACCTAGCCAAAGTTTCACATTACCAAATATCCTTTCTCTAAGTCGGCTGAGGCAGCTTAGACAAAAGGTATATCAAATAGAGCAAGTGTAGAGTGATCCCTTCCCCTTTTATGCCTTCCTATCTTCTGGTAATCAATTGAAAGCCAGAGATTACACCTGGACCACTGCATATAATTAACCCTATCAGGCCAATCTCCCAAGAATATGCTTAGTCCCTTTCTCACTGGACTGAAGTAGACTTATGCCATTTTTCCTCAAACTCCACAGCATCCTGTGGCAATGAGTTCCATTATTTAATTATGAACTGTATGAAGAACTATACTTTTCTCTTTCCTCAAGCCTGCTATCTAAACATCTATAAGCAACCTCAGGCTCTTCTGTTTAAAGAAACAATGAAAGTTTCTTCCGATTTGCTTTTTCTATACAAACTCTGATTTTATGGCTCTTTACCACAACCCCATCCCCAATCACTTTCATTGCAAGCTGAAAAATTCTAGTCTGTTTTATTGCCTCTGCAAATAGAACCTACTGCATTTGCCTAACCATCCCTGCCATCTTTCTTTGGGCAATTCTACCTCACCTTTTTTCAAAAGCATACAGCTCAACAAGAATATTGCAGCAACCAAAACTACGGGCAGTATTCAAGATACTGACACATGAATGCTATAGTAATTTTAATTTATCCTCTGTTCTTTTCACAGCAGCTCTTAATAACCTGCATTCCTTTTTTATTGCCGAGAACCAACCTGCCACTTACAGGGAACCATCATGATGACGAAAGATCTCTTTTCTGAGTGTTAACAGCTGAGAGCCTACCATTGAATAGATACAGTTACAATTGTGTTCTTCCCATGTATACTTTTAATATTTATTGGTTTTGAAATTCATTTGTAATTATATCAGTTAATCATTCAGTATCACAGCACACTGCTGCAGCTCCCTGAAGGTTCAGTTTTGATTACTCTGAATAATTTATCAGAAACAATTATCATCCTTTCAGTATTTATCCGTTTTTCCTTTTTAATTCCTATCATCTGATAGGTTACTAATCCATGAATGGTCCCTCCATTTACCCCATGACAGTTTACCTTGAGAAACTTAGATGAGAGGTCTCAAAAATAGTTTTGAAAGTCCATGCACTCTACTTTGGCCTAAGTCACCAAGTCAAGAAGAACCACAGTTCCTAAAGGTCTCTTAGACCTCATCCATCATGCATTAAAAACAGGTCAGGCAGCACCTAGCACAAAACGAGTACCTAAACTCAGCAATACCTCCAGTTCGAGAGCCAAAAAGCGAAGTCACTGGACAATCAGCCCTAGGACACCACTAGCTCAGAACTGAGCAAGTTTGTTGAACTCTCTCAGGAGAGTGGGAACAGGTTTTCCTGATGCTCCTCTACATCAAAAGTTCCAGTAACAGAAATAACAATCTTACAACATGTTAAGGGTGCACTACCTATGAATATCCACTTCAGTTAACTTGTTGTGTGCATCGTTGAATCTTGAAAGCACTATGAATGTGCCCACCATTCAAATAAACTGAAGTATGTTACCTCAGGTTTCAAAGCAAACACTGAGCTTAACAAAACACAAATGACAAGTTCACATGGAAAACATCAAGAAAATTGATAAAATCAAGAACTCCACTAGAAATCTACATCATGGATACCATAAAATGCAAGAAAGAAACGAAATGGAATGTTATTAATAAAAAATAGATTACATATACAACATAAGCACACACATGTAGTTTTTAAAATACATGAATCTAACTGAAAATGGTTCAAAGCAGTTCATAGATCCTGTAACAAGGCACTACCAATGCATGCAGTGGACCATAACCACTGATTTTTGATATTCTAGTTTTGAAGGTAAATTTCAGATAGTATGGTTTAAAAACTATTATTCTTTTACAGCACACTAGCTAATAAATCAAACTTACTTAAATTTTCATCAAGTTTTCCCAACTCACAAATCTGAATCTGTTCTTTAAACATTGACTTTTGTTTAGCAACGCAGACCAAAAAAATTTCAGTATCACTGCTGCAAGTTGTTTTTTACAAAATGAAACTGGACATGGTTAATTGGCCAGGTAAAAAAAAAAAAACACAAAACAAAACCCACAACAAAACAACCAACCCCCACAAAAAATAAACAAAAAACAACAAAACCCAGGAAAAAAGCTTAGGTGTTACAAAGTACTCTGGAAGAACTCAAGCTTCCTTTCAACCTTCTACAAAGCATAAGTGTGGTATTAACAGTTCACAAACTCCAAGGAATAAACATGCTTACCATTTTTAATGTGTTGTGACAACACTAAGCTCAGGAGGGTCCACCTTTCTGAAGGGGATGATTCTGATGAGGGTGCTATAGGTTTCAAACCCAGGTGACACAGACCATCTGCCAGCATTACAAGTCTTTCTCCAAGTGTATCTCCTTTCAGCCAGTCAGACACTAAGGAAAGTTTTGTTGTGCTTGAGCATGCCTGAATCACAAGAAAATAATTCCAATAATCTTTTCAGGGTATTAACTTTTATTACTAACTAAGCATAAGGTTAATATGTCAAACCTGCACACACAGAGTGGGAATCATATAATCTGTCATAAACAGTAAGTGTCTAGGTGTTTACACCTACAACAATCCCCCCGACTTTCTTTTTGGTCAGAGACAGCAACTTACAGCTAGATCAGACCTCTACGGAATCATGGAATTTCAGAGTTGGAAGGGACCTCTAGAGATCATCTAGTCCAACTCCCCTGCTAAAGCAGGATTGCCTAGAGCACATCACTCAGGACTGCATCCAGGCGGGTCTTGAAAGTCTCCAGAGAAGGGGACTCCACAGCCTCCCTGGGCAGCCTGTTCCAGTGCTCTGTCACCCTCACCATAAGGAAGTTTTGCCTCATATTTGATCGGAACTTCCTGTGTTCCAGCTTGTGCCCTGTTACCCCTCGTCCTGTTACTGGGAACCACTGAAAAGAGCCTGTCTCCATCCTCCTTAAACCCATCCCTTAGATACTTGTAAACATTAATAAGGTCTCCCCTCAGCCTTCTCTTCTCCAGGCTCAAGAGTCCCAGCTCTCTCAGCCTTTCCTCATAAGGGAGATGCTCCAATCCCTCAATCACCTTTGAGTGAAAGCTACTTTAGAGTGAAACGAGTCACCTTCTGAAAGCTCTTCTTTTTCTTACCATAGATCCCAGGCAATACCTACACTGGAGTTAGAAAGATAGCTTTTGGATGACCAGACTGGCTGAAATAAAATTAAGTAACATAAAATCTATTTACAGCATCTGAATTTCCTCTAAAAAGAAATGGAACATCACAAATCAGGCAAACGTTATTTTGTGATAAGCCATTGTAAGTTACAAATTCATAAAAACCTGAGGATTCCTAAAATACACAGTACCTGTGAGGAAAGATATTATGGTCAATGCACTGGACTGTAAATTAAGTGCTATGAGTTCTTGTAATACACTTCGTATTTCATCCCAGGCAATCACATAAATGTCAGTCTCTCGATGTCCCATGTGAAAAAATGGTATACTATCTTTTCCTTGTAAGCATAATGTCAGGGTGATGATACAAATAATCATTTAAATTACTGGTCTAATACTCAACTTCACACCCTCTACCTTAGAAGGGATTACCAGAAACAAATCACGAATCCCCCGGCTCAAAGAGCAAACTGACCAAAACCAGAAGGGACAAAGATGCCTTTGTTTTGGTATCATCATTTCGCTTCTAAGACTGTCTCCAAATTTAAATGCAGTTAAAACAAACAACACAAACTATTCCTACAAGACTTTCAAACTATGGAAATTATCACTACTTAAATAAAAAAGATAAAAAAGTCATTCAAACACACGCAACTCTCAAAGCTAACACCAGAGAAATATTCAAAACCATGCAAAACAAGAACAAAAAAAACCTTAAGAGGTACCTTTTGAATAATCTGGAGAAAAACAGTCCATTTCAGATCCATCTGAAAAGAAAAACAAATTCCACATTATTTAACAAATTCTTTGCTGAATAGGAAGCATTTAATACCATTTTCACTCTTTATTTTGCAACTTTATTTTCTGCAGGGGATAAGCAGAAGTTGCTAAGTTTCAGGAACAAAGTTATTTTTGGTTTCCAAGTCTTTCTCTACCACATAGATCACTAAGGGACTGTACATATATAAAAAAGGCCGTTGACGATTAGTATAAGAGCACACTGTATAAAGAAGCAAGAACAGAGAAATTCTGATGTTAATGTTACTTTTTTTTTTTTAATGATTTATACCATATAGAAAGGGACATATGTTATAACCTTTCACCCCAACACTGTCATGTCAACCTTTCCTAAATCTACCTTGCTTAACAGTGAACTTATCCAAGTTCATGTAGAATATCTTCCATTCCATGGCGCCAAAATAAAATTAACTAAGCACAGCCCACAAGAAAAAGTAGTCACTTTTGATAAAAATCAACAACAAAATGTACAAGAGGCATACCTTTGTTAAATCATCAAGAATTATTTTCCTTTCATCATTAGTGTTGCAACAATTAAGTACACTATACAAAATATCAACCAGAAAATGGGTGTCTTTCCTCCAGTCTTCTTTCAGCCAAGTTATTAAATTCATATACAGAAATTGTACAGATGGACTTTCATGATGAGCTTTAATTTCATTTTGGGATTCAGCTTGAGCAGAGCTTGCATCATTTCCCTGCTCTAAAAGTACTTGAAAAACTCTGTTTGAAGAAAAGGAGTTCAGCAGGGCAGAGAGAAATTTCAAATGCTGTTCTGACTTCTGTTCATTGACATACACAATACTCAGTTCAGCAAGGTTGCAGACTAAATTTTCTAAAGGTTCTTTCCTTAGAAGTGAACTATGCTGCAAGTCAGTCTGTATTTCACAGTCACTATTTCTCACTTCCATGACCTTTCCATTCTCTGTGTTTCTTTCGGATTCATCCTCATCTGTAAATCTGATTTTTAAAGATTTTCTATTGTTTGGTTTTGTAGCACTCTTTGGATTCTGAAGAATTTCTAGCATACCAGATATGGCAAACAACAACTTCTCATCAGCATCCAACGTATCAACATAAAGTACACACTTCTTTAAAAGACGGTCCCAAAAATTTGACAACAGTTTCTGGAAAACTTCATTGGTGCTGTCATCATTGGAGACTTCTGCTTTAGCTTCCCAGGTGCTCAGTGTTTCTGCTATTTGATAAAATAATGGTCCATTTTGTAACCTGGGCTCCTTAAGTACAGCATCAGTAAGAGGAATTAGCTATAAAGACAAACAAATTATTAAAGAACAATGATCCAATGAGATGACCGTTTTATTCTTTATAATACCAGTAAATTCTACAAGTCTGAAAAACATTCCGGAAGCAATTCCGAAAACACCAGAATTACTCATGCTGAAACAGTTAATAAAACTATACAGGGTGGGATGTTTTGTTGTTTTAATATAATGTAAACTGCACAGTAAAAGGGATGATTTTATAAGAAGGAAAAAAATTGACTAAATTCAGTAAGATTATTTTTTCAAAAAAGTCTAGTGAAATTTTCAACAGAGAAGTAAATCCTGACAGACATTTACAGGTTTTTTTTTTTTAACTTTGAATTATTAAATGTACACACAACAATACTAAGTATTTCTAATAACTACCTGGTCGTATATAAGCATTTGATGAATTTGTCTTTGGTCATCTTCTTCGTCTATTTTCTGAAGTATGGCAAAGCGCAGGCATTCCATAAATGCAGTTATAATTGCTGAACTTTCTGAAGGGCTGGCTATTGCTCGCTCACTTGACAACCTATTGAAAGGCAACATCAGAGGGAGGGCACGTTCAGTCATCAATGCTTCTGAGAAACCCAGGAGGTATGTAATCAACGTAGTTTTGATTATGTTGTTCTTATCCAAACACCACCAATACCAGAATAAAGAATCATTGATAGGAGTCAGATCAAAACAAATTCAACAGAACATATTTAAGAAGTCAAAACAATAAATCCAGGCATTTAATATAACTTACATTAAAATAACTTTTTCATCTAGTTTTAGCGCTCATTAAGAAATACCTGTGTAAATACTGTCTACTGTTTCAGCTGTTTGTCAACACTCCTTTGCAATTTTCAACATACACCACAGAGGTTTAGAAGTTGTCACTTTATGTCATTACAGAAAAAAAAGAAAGAAAAACGAAAACAAAAGGCCATCAAAAGACAGTTTCCCCATAGCCAGATGGAGTCCGAACAACTGTGATTTGGTTGCTTTTTAATGAAAATTAGACCACACAAATTACCATACAAATGTTACAACCATTTTACTACTTGTAATAAATCTATACAGTTTTCAAAACCAACCCATACATAATTCTCTCCTCCAAGAGCTCTGCTAGTGGCCACACCAACATCAATCAAGACTTGATTTTTGTTTAAATAAGTTACATTTTAGTTGTTCATAAAATACCTTATATATGCTTTTGCGTACACAATGCACATGCATCTATTTAAATCAGATTTGATAGAAAGCTGGTTTTGATGTATTTTAAAGGTGAAAAATGATTGCTTCAACCCTTTAAAAAATCAGTATCATAAGAATTAAAGTTCCTGCATAAAGGAAATTATGCAATCACAATGCTAATCCCCAATAACCTCTGTAATAATTAACCACCAGTGAGAAGAGCCTGATATCTTCAAAGCCACTCTTCATTTTAAATTAATTTCCCATTTTAAAACTTATCATGGAATAAACACAAAGCTTTGACAAGGAAAGATAAGAATGCTTTAGGTAAGGAAGACGTAGTAAATTCAAAAAGAAGGCTGAATGCTTAAGACGACAAAGACAGCCACAAAGGACTCACTCTAGTTTTGGATATTTAAAAGTATCTTAACAATATAATTTTCAAATATCATACTGAAACCAGACTTTTCTCAAATAAACAATTACTGCATATTTAAATATCCTCAAGCCAAATAATATGTTAATTATATTTGAATGCTTAAAGAAGATTAGTTCTCCTATTTCCAAATGTAAGAGAGACTGGTTCCAAATAAATAAATAAACAAATTCATGGTTCATACCCTTGAATTATAGAGCTGAAAAAAGTTCTGAAATATTCCAGCTTTGGTTCTGCAATGCCAGGAGGTACCTTGCTAATGAACGGCAAAAGATTTGGGTATATAACAGTAGCTAGTCCTCGTCCACCTTCTCGAAGCATTGTCCATAGCTTTGGTAGAACTCCCTTTTTGGCATTTACATGACTCCAACAGTCCTACAGAAAGAAATACACTCATTGTAAATAAAGTGAGAACACGTTGCCTTGGAAGCACTCCCAAGCTAGACATTGAATCTACCTCCCTAATGCTGTAGCTGAAACAAGTTATTGTAAAATTCAAATTCAATTGCCAGTATTTTTAAAAATCACTTTCTCCCTATTTCAGCTTGTGAATTTAAGAAGCTAACGTGATAAAACTATTGTTTAAAATCAATGGACCTTCCTTGTTAGCAAACTGCGATTAAAGGCTTCTCTTTAATAATGCTTCAAGGATGCTTCATAAAAATCATTATTGTAACTGGTCCTGTATTTAATTCTGAGTTCTTTTTATCAAGAACAAGCAATGAGTTCAAAATCCTAACGTTAGAAGCATCACTAACTTCAAAACTCCCCCCCAGAATCTGCTGATTGTTACAAAGTATCTTGGTGCTTTCCCCCCCAAACCCCAAAGTTTTTTGTCATCTGATCTGTCATAGTTCCAGATACCTATATTTATAGCAGGGTGAACAAACATATTTTTCCTCCCCCCCATAAATAGTTACAGTTTATATCAGCAGTTACAAAAGAGATCTGCAGCATTAAACCGTCAAAGCGTCCCTGTCTATGGCAACACCACTCATCCTGCTAATAAATTCAAAGCTGGTATTTCACTTAGAACTTTAAAAAAAAAAAAAAAAGAGAGAGAGAAAAAGTTTAGAACCAAGAATTAAATTAGAAGGGGAAACAAACAAACCAAAAATCCACTGCAAGTCATTTTTTTAACTGCCTTTAACAAA
>VYZM01000528.1:1322507-1340832 GCA_013398915.1 Dromas ardeola | reverse complement strand
GGCGGGCCTCTGGGGTTGGTTCCCCCCTTCCCCCCCTCCTCGAATTTCAGACCGACGCAGGTGCGCTGTTGGTCGTTTGCAGACCGCTCTTATTAAAAATATAAATACATAAATAAAGCACACCGGTGTTTTATTGCTTTAGCTCTGCAGCGCTTTTCCTCATGTGGGCTATCCCGTGGAAAAGGCTAGTGAAGAGCCTGTCAGGCAAGTCAGTCCAGACGTGGCGAGGGTCAGGTTTAACGTGTGTTCCTGCTGCCCTGTCCTCCTGGCAGGGGTATGGTCAATTCGGGATGGATTTCAATGGTTTAGAGTTGTTCGTGTAAGATCAAGCGTAGCTTTTTGACGAAGAATGTGCTGTTAGAGGGAGTATGTTGGATGAACTGTAGTTTCTTTTTCTGAACGAATTGAAGTTCAACAAGGCCAAGTGCAAGGTCCTTAGGTCAGGACAACCCTCGTTATCGATACAGCCTGGGGAACGATGTGATAGAGAGCAGCCCTGCGGAAAAGGACTTGGGGGTACTCGTGGATGAAAAGCTGGACATGAGCCAACAGTGTGTGCTTGCAGCCTAGAAGGCCAGTCGCATCCTGGGCCGCATCAAAAGAAGCGTGGCCGGCAGATCCAGAGAGGTGATCCTCCCCCTCTACTCTGCTCTCGTGAGACCCCACCTGGAGGACTGTGTCCATCTCTGGAGCCCTCAGCACAAGAAGGACACAGACCTGTTGGAGCAGGGCCAGAGGAGGCCACGAAGATGATCCGAGGGCTGGAGCACCTCTGCTATGAGGACAGGCTGAGAGAGTTGGGGTTGTTNGAGGGCTGGAGCACCTCTGCTATGAGGTCAGGCTGAGAGAGTTGGGGTTGTTCAGCCTGGAGAAGAGGAGGCTCCGGGGAGACTTCATAGCGGCCTTCCAGTACCTGAAGGGGGCTTATAAGAAAGCTGGGGAGGGGCTGTTTGCGAGGGCATGTAGCGACAGGACGAGGGGCAATGATTTTAAACTAGAGCAGGGTAGGTTTAGATTAGGCATTAGGAAGAAGTTCTGTACAATGTGGGTGGTGAGGCACTGGAACAGGTTGCCCGGAGAGGTGATGGAGGCCCTGTCCCTGGAGACATTCAAGGCCAGGCTGGATGAGGCTCTGGGCAATCTGATCTAGCTGAAGATGTCCCTGCTTACTGCAGGGGGGTTGGACTAGATGACCTTTAAAGGTCCCTTCCAACCCAACACATTCTATGACTCTGTGAATGCTAAGTTGCAAAAGTTGGTAATTCTACTCTTGATGAAGTGGCTGTCATTTAACAACTGGGTAATCTGTCATTTAAGAACTGGGTAATCTGCCCTAAAAGTGTGCTTTGAAAAGGTTCTTCATACAAAGAGTCCTCGGTGGGTATCGTGCCTAAACTCTTCCCGGCTTAGTTTCTCTCTGATTCTCTTGGGCTGGCTTTGTTTGTCGGCTGTGACATCTCCAAGCAGGCACCTCTTCTCTGGGGCTGGTGTGCTGCTGAGAACAAGCTAAGAAATGGTTTTGAGAGGACGGATATTATGAATCAGATTTAGTGCTGTGCTAACGTGTTTACATGAAGGGTGGACTTAGGCTAGCCTGCAAAGGGCTGCAGAGGCTTGATTTTGAACCCTTTTAGCCTGCATGTTTTCATTGTATAACATGTGTCAATTTTTAAGTTTACCTGGTCTTTTTGAATGATCTTTTATGAGATAAGGCACCGGACTTTGCAGGGACTACAGAGTAGAAGCTAAAAATGTCTTACCATATGGGCAGTAGCCAACCTTTTGGAGGCAAGCACCTGGCTTACAACTCTGTAGTGGTAGATCACCCTTGTCTAGAAGGGTTTACAGGTACACCAAATAACAGGCCCCATATGAATTATTTGCTTGATCTGTTGGGAAGGCAATAGTAAATCTCCCCCAGTGAAGAATCTGAAAAATCAGAACTCCCATTGTCTGCGTATTTTCAAAAACGTTAGAGTATTTGCCTGTGTCGGACTTCATCAAAGATACAAGGAATTTGCGGTAAAGAAAACTGAAAGATGGTAATTGCCAAAAAACTGGAAGATTTAACTGGGACAAACACAATTATTTTTCCTAAAATCCCTGTGTTATTAGTTAGTTAAAGTACAAGTCTTAAAGATTTATGGGATTTTCAATACTTAAGTTTCCCATCTTGTTCTTTTGTGCAATGCTTTTGATTTAAGGGTTTAAATCACTTGGTTTTTATAATTCACATTGTGATCTTCCTTCTCCAACAGTTACAATTGTTTCATCTTAAAGTATAATTAATTTATTTTCTTTTTAAAATATCAAATTAAAACAAGTTAATTCACCTGAAGGGACATCTTAGCCATAGAAATAACTTATTGTTTAGCAATGAACAAGAAAACCAAAACCTAGTTTCTAATTTACTGTTTTTATTTGCTAGGTCACTGTTTCATGTAAGAAAAATTAGAGACTACCAATATGGGGAAGAAACGCATCAAAGGCAAAACTGCACAGTCTGATGAGTCTCCGGATATGCTGGGTATGTTTCCTCAAAGAAGTCTGTGGTCCTAATGTTTGGTTGAACCTCAAAGAGGGCTTGAAAACTCATTAACATTAGAAGGCTTTTACACTAGTCACTAGCTTTGAAGTCTCACTTACAAAATGTGCATTTGTATAATTGAAACTGAAGTCTACCAAGAAACATTAGTGTTGCTACTTTTCTAAGTATGCTAAAAAATAATAATCCTGTCTAGAAAACCAGGATTATTTTCTGGTTTTCAAGAAACTCAGGCGCACAGTTCTTTACTGATACACAGATCATATCGAATCATGTAAAATTCCTCAGAGTATAAAAGGTTTATAGAGTCAGCTGCTAAACTTGCCATGGTAAATTTAAGTAGCATTTTCCTGATGAGGATTTTGTTGCAGAAGATTCTTGCTTCAGCAAAACAAGATTGCAATTAAAATCTTTATGTGCAACATTTTGTCTTTGTACTAGCAACTAACTTAATACTGATGCTGGACACCTCAGCTCTCTAAGTCACAGCGTTTTTTAGTTACAACTTCTTTCTCTTCCTTGCCTTCTGTTCCTTTAGAGAAAATCCCAAATTGTTACTGTTGTCCTTCTATCTGCTTCTAAGAGCTTCTGTCTAGCTCTTGGTTTTGCTTGTGCTGTGTAGCATTCCCTTCTACTGCCTTGTCTACAAGATCACAGGTTGTGTCTTGCCCATCTTTTTTGTTGATCCTCAATGGGGAAATGAGTTGAGCCATGCTAATTTAGCTGGGAGAGAGAGCAGCTACAGTTTTAGCCAAGACACTCATTGTGGTGGCCTGTTTATTTAACTTCCACTCTACTCTGGTTTCCTGGTTGTCCTGGCCTTCTGGTAGCTTCTGTTTCCTAAGGCTTTTAAGCTGCTTTTATCTTTTTTTTCTTTTTTTTTTATGGAGTCAAGATCAATGTCTGCTATGACTGTTTTTGATTTTTCTCCAGAAAAATAAATCAGTTATGGTGCAATTGCTAATGGCATCTCACGTCTTTGGCTAAAATTAGGCTAGCTTACCTCGACAATGTCCTGTAAAGCCACAAGTATAAACTAAGACCGATCATGGTGAGTAATCTCACTGCAGAGTAGCGGCCAATATATAACAGGTTTGTTTAAAAAAGGCAATTTTGAAGTTGTAGGTGAAGCTTGTGTTTTTTAAAAAGGCTTAAAGAATGCATCTCAATATCTGTATTTGGCTCTTACTGGCTAGCATTTGTACTGTGGTAAAATCCTCTAATCTTGGACAGAAACAGAACTGTAGGTACAAAACTTTCCACCAGTTTCAGCTCATGCCAAGAAAAGTTTGCTATCTTGAGGCTGTAATCTTGCATATGGTCCTCAACAAAGATAGGTTCAGAGCTGTTATGCTATCTGAGCAATAAAAATACTTCTGTAGCAAAGGATTTAAGACAATCGACTTATCTAAACAGCTATGTAATTCTTCTCAATAACAGTTTCACAAAAATGTGATTGATTTTTTTTTTTAACATATTAGGTACATACAGTATTTTTCTTTTAGCATGGGTTTGTTTACTCTGTGCTTTTAGACTTCTGAGGTAACCATTTGTACTGTCAGATATTTGACCCTGTATTTGCAAATTTAGATATTTGTACCTGCAAATAGTGAAGATTTGTAGGCTGATATTGCTAAATGTCTTAGAAACCTACATTGTGTTAAAAAAAAAACAAACAAACAAACAAAAAAAACCCCACAACCAAAAGCCAAAGGAAAAAAATTAAATATGTTCTTCATTTTTTATTTGGAAGAACTTGAATCAGTTTGCATATGCGTTGTCTGTCAATCACAATTTCTCTGTTCATGACTTAAGCTTACAAGCAGCTTCTCTTTGCTCAAGTGACATTATAAGCAATAACCTTAAAAATTAAACAAAAAATAAATAAGATAATTGTACTCATGATAGTAGCTCTTAGCAACAGATTCCTCTTCTTGGTGTAACAATTCTTATCAGAGTTTGGTTAAATAGATGGAGTTCACACCAGACCCAGAAGATGCAGCTCCAAGTACGGTGTAGTATTGTAGTGCAAAGTGATAACAGTATGGATTGGATGACTCTGCCATTCTTTTTTACCATAGTCCGATGCATAATTTACTGAGGCAGCTCAGCTGGAAGCATAACCTCGATAATCTCCACTTTTATAGGCCAGCCAGGTGCTGCCTTGGTGACTGGGAACCGTGGCAGTGGGCTGTGGCTGCTCCCTGAGAGGTGTGGGAATCGTAACGCCACAATAGTAGAAGCCCACAGCCTGGCACAGTAGGTAGGTTTGTATCCAAAGGTTTTGTCCACTCCTCTGACTAGATGTAGATTTGAGTGATACATTATTTTGGGTTTTGTTTTGGTTTTGTTTTTTTTGTTTTTTTTTTCAGTAATGCAGTAGTTTAGAATACAGCAACAATATACCTGGATTGTGAATGGGGGGTAACAAAAGGTTTCTTTCTGATACGTCTGCTAAATTGTCAATGTTTCTTTGGCTCTAGAAAGGCTATCCTAGCTTCTGGATTGCTGCCTCTGTCTTTGAAGCCTAGAGACATTTGCATTTGTTATGATACCTACATCCTTCTTGTGCTTTTTATTTTGTAGAGCCTCAGTGCAAGCATATTCGTAAAGGATTGGAACAAGGTCATCTGAAAAAGGCACTGCTGAACGTGGAATGGCATGTTTGTCAGGACTGCAAGGCAGACAATAAGACACAAGAGAAATCTGAGGAGGAGACTGACGAGAGCCCTTCGATATGGTTATGTCTAAAATGTGGCCATAGGGTATCTCTTGTTTTGTTGTTAATTTGTCGTAATATCTCTCAGTGCATCATAATATAGTGGAACAAGAGAGCTTCTAATTAAACTCTTATATTCTCTCTTTTTTAATTTTAAAGGTGGTGCAATATAAATGATTTGATATAATTCATTGTGATTAAAAAGGTCTGCTCTCAATTGCAAATGAAGTGCCTAGAAGCTTGGTACAAAAGCATTTAGCAGACTTAAGGCTAAAACACCATCTTGAGGACTTATTTTCCTAGAAAGTCCAAATTATTTTGCTAAGAAAATAAAAATTTCTGTTATTGCTCCTATTTTGTGATTTTTACAATAAGATCTTGTACTAACATTAGTTTATTAAACTTAGAACTCTGCATGTTGAAGAGGTTTTTGGTTTTGATCTGTTTTGTTCTTCAAGCTGTTCAAACTGGAATTTCTAAATTAGATGTTCAGTCCCCGAGCAACTTTATAGTTTTTCTGCACCCAGTAAGTTACTTCTGTCTCTGCAGAAGGAAGTGTCTTGAAGTAGAGATCCATCTGTTCATCCTAATTAGTTTAACATAATCAGTTTTCATTTTAATACTTTGTTTATACTCTGACTTTATGTGTGTTTCATTGATAGTCAACTGGATTTTGTGACACTTCTGGTTATCAACATTATAGGGCTGTGGCAGAAATTCTCAAGAACAGCATGCTTTAAAGCATTATACGACGCCGAGATCAGTTCCCCATTGTTTGGTTCTCAGTTTGGACAACTGGAGTGTGTGGTGAGTTTGTCAGGCAACAGTTATAAGTCATAGCTAGAGGGCAACAGAGGCTGGGATATAATTTGTGTTTTCTTTTCTTTATGATTTCTAGGACTTATCTTTAGAAATTTATAAAGTGTTTCCACGCACAAAATTCCCAGCAGCCTTTGCTGAGATTTGCTGAATAAATATTACTTGTAAAATTTATAACTAGAAAATTTTCATGATTGAAGTTGAAATTGACGAACTAGTAAATGCTGTTGACTTCATATTTTACTGCTTTTGCGTGGTCAGAATATTCGCGTGTAGAAGCGTATGTCATTATGTAGCTCTAAATCTTAACTTTCAGCCTTGGTAGGAGCTACTTTCTGATGCACAGTTAGTGACAAACTTAATTATTTTTATTTTCCTGATAAATATGACTTCTTAATACCTATGTATAGTTAAGAAACACAACTGTAGAATAACGAGATGCTATTGGATCGGTCAATACAAATTCTATCTCCCTGGTAGTTTTTCCTTCTCTTTAAAGGAGTTCTCCTGAAAGGAATATTCTTAAAAGGAATAGCACGTTACTATATAAAGGGGAACTTTAATTTTCCAAACTGTGCCATACAGAAATATTGTGATGCCTTACATTAAAGAGTTTTCATTTTGCTTTGTAACCTTTTTTTAAAACTTATTATTTGTCATTATGTTAATTTTGTATTACTTGATCATATTTAGCACTTTTATATGCAATGTTAAGTATTTTTATTGAACTCTAGAGTAGAAATGGACGTTAATAATATATATTACTAGTGAATTAGTGAACTTATTTTTGTGAATTTAAATAAGTTTTAAAATTATGATTTCAAAGGGCTTTATTTTCTCTTTTCTAAAACAATGTAGTTTTTAAATCAAAGTGCTTACAAATGAGAGGATGTTGTCTAAGCAAGATATTCTGCTTCCTTCAAGAATTTCTTGTTTGTACAAATTGGCATAAGAAATTATTCAGAGATTGATATGTTGGGTATAAATTATTGTTATAAATCAAACCTACAATAAAGAACTGTATTTCACAGTGGACTTAGTACATAAAAGCAAAAGCCAAAAGCCTTTTTGATCAGCATTTATTAATGCTATGAATGTATGAATAAATCTCGCTATAGTGTGTGTGCATATGTGGTTAAGATTAGACTTGAACAGTACCTGTAAATGGTTAAAAGAAAAGGTTATGAACATGGAAAGAGGAGAGTTCTAGTAATTCATTAAGTTCTGCTCTTCTGGGGTTACCACAAGTGCTATCGTATGTATTTTCGGCACTGGTATGGCTTACCAGTTGGATCTACATAATGTTTTTCCCCCACTGGTCAAACAGCCATCATTGGAAAAAAAACTTCTTTCCAATCCCTTGATTCTTCCAAGGCTTCCTATAAAATTTTTTTGATGAATGAAAGGTTATGATGTTAAAAATTGCCCATGGAAGTAGCTGTCATTTGTTATTCCAGGAGTGAGAATGCCTATTTTTATAATTAACCAGACAGACAATAAATACATATTCCAGGATCCAAAGGTTGAGGCAGTTTTTTCAATGAGACATGAAGAAATGTGAAAATTGCAGCTAATTCCAGGGATGCTAGAGATCTAGAGAAGCGCTTTCCTATAAACTTCTGCTGCTTTTAATACCTAGAAACAGAGTCTGATTTACGGTGATCCTGAAATCTGCTAAATGCATTTGTGCTTAAGAACTATAATCGGTATGTTTCAAAGTGCAGAAGTATTTCCATTCTCTTCCAATACCTTTTGTCACATCTTCAAAGAGTTGGTTGGGCAGAGCTACGAAATCAGTACATACAACTCTCCTTCAGCTGCATGTGTTCTGGCAGAGTTTTACTTGAGCCTTTGTCACTGCAGCTTCTCTCACAATTCTGTTTAAAACAGACTAGTGGCCTAACCAAGCAGTTCTTTACTCATAAAGAGAGAAATAGCTTTATATAAGCAATGAAAGAGCAAATAAAAGCATGCAGGACACTGATTTGTTTCCTATCCAAGTACTTGCTTGGCTAGAATACTCAAAATATTCTTCCATGCCATAACATTCATAAGTCATTTCCTTTAGGGCCTGATATCTTAGTTTCTTGATTTTGGTAAAATTTTCTCTGCATTTATTTTTCTTGCAGACTGGGTTTCTAGACCCTTTTAAGGGTCTGATTTATATTTGTAAATTGCAACCTCCAGTCACTGAAATTATTTAGTAAAGATAATTTTTAAACTTTTTATTTTCTTTATCAGAAACAGATGGAACTCTTCTCTAAGACTTCTAACTCGTAAAATAAATCTTGTAATTTGATGCAATTCATTACAAAAAGTTATAAAACAAGCAATCAGATTAGGTTTTTAAACAATAGAAAAAAAATAAGATTAATTGTTTTTCTTTGGGGGGGCGGAGACAGGTGCTACATATGCGATAATGAAGTCTCATATAATACTTCAACCCAATTGGGTCAGACTGTGGATTATGTTAGAAAACAAGTTGGTATGGACTCATCGCGTACAGGTAAGTAACTTTAGTATACCTACAGTAAATCAGAAAGCCCCTTAAATGTAGGAGACAGTACTGTAAATTAAGAATGTACACTAAATTAGATTAAAGTTTTGAAGCACCTTATGGTAAATTAAAAAGCTAATTTCTTCCCTTTTTTTTTTCTTTGTCAGAATTCTGATAACATAAGTAACATCCTAACCCATGTACTTAATTGGGTGAAGGTTTTGTTCAGTGTGCCTTAACTCTTACAGACCAGAAATACAGGAATAGAAGGGAAAAAAAATAGAATTTTACCGTAACTTTTTTTTTTTAAAATGTGAAGTTTTGTTGTTCTGAGAGTAAGGAATTGACTTTAGTACTTAGAAGTGCTGTGTTTATCCATCAGACTCTCTTGAGATCTGAAGGAAAATTGTCATTGCTTAATGATAATTTGATTTGATTTTTTTAAAAATATTTTTGTAGGTATTTATGAATGTATCAGCTGGAATGACTAAGTCTCCAGCTGTTGCAGCACATTTCCTAATGGAAGGAGAATACAAAAGGATTTGTCTGCTGGGTCTGTACACTTACTATAGGTAGCTGCAGTACTTTCAGAACTCTAAAACAGCACATTCATCCTGTAGTCTATCTACAAAACATGGTTGTTTAAAAGGAAATGAACCCAGCAAAAAACCCCAGTTTCCACAAAGGCAAAACTGTTTTTGTACAAGGCATTTCCAATGGAAAACTTGGAAGAATTTGCATATCAACAGAAAAGCTATGATTCATGGCTATCAAAAATTCCAACACCATCGTACACTTGGCTGAAATCATAGGCCCATGGGAAATAGATCGCAACCATCCAGCAATGCCAAGTGGCTGTCTCTGAATATTTGTTCAGGAAGCAGCTGAGGCTTTCCCCCAGGGACCAGAACCTCTGAATGGTTTTGGTCAGTATTTCCCAGATATATAGTTTCTCTACATCTAGCATTTGAACTTCATATTGATTGCCAGAATTTTCTTCTCAGGTGTAAACTGAAAAACAGATGAATACCGGGGTGCAGCTGTTGTTTGTTCCGTCCATGTGTTTCTTGTTCATCTGCAAAGTCTGAATTATCTGTTTTCCTTGCTTTCTCTGAGCTGGCATTACTTTAAAATAAAGTTAATCTTGGCTCACCGCCCTATTTATCAGAAACCTTATCAATAGTAGGCTGCCAAACTGGCAGAACCAGTGTGGGTGTTATTCTGACAATTACCTGGAATTCCCTTATGTTTTTATGAAACAAGTCATTGAAATTTTGAGCTATACACTAAAGTAATTTGGGGGAAAATATACTTAACATGTCTTGAAGAATACAAACCTTCCAGTTTCATCTGTTTTGGTTCATGAAATGAACGTGAGACTGCTTTGACAGTGGGAGGCCTGTGCATTTCATTTCAGACAATAGTGCCATGTCAAAAGGGATATTATCTCAGATGCCATCTTGCTGGATGATGTATAAAGCCGTAACATAGGTGATTTTGCAACAGGAATAAAATTTCAGATAACAAATGCAGAGTTTCAGAGATTGTTGTCATGAATGGCTTGTGGGCCAAGTGGTATGTTTAAAGTCTGTGCTGCTCTGAAGGGGCATTTCAGAGGTTTCTTGATACATTTTTTTTTTTGTTGGTTTGTTTTGTTTCTTTTTTGACTCCTGTTACGTAGACAGTTTAAGAACCTAAACCAGTAGTGCTACATTTATACAATGTATAAATTAATTATCACCTCTTTAAGTTTTAAACATTGCAGATTGCCAGTGCCCATAACTTTTTCCTAACATGTTCCCTGTTACTGGATTAATATGTGGTATGTTTTTTTTATTATTTCAGTAGAAAAACAACAAGAGAACAAAGAACTTGAAAATAAAAAAGTAGAAAAAGACAGCAAAAATGAGCAAGAAAAAGAAGCCTCGCTTAAAGAGGAGAGTTCTCATTCAAGTACTAACTCAGAAGTGATTGTGAAAGGACTTAGTAACTTGGGGAATACATGTTTCTTCAATGCGGTGATGCAGGTACAGTAGTTATTGCTGGTCAAAAAAAAAAATTCTGAATAGCGAAAGAAAACAACCCCCAACACCACCACCCCGAGTGTTGTACAATGACACAATTAGAATGTGATTTTTGTCTGCCAAGAATGATGGTTTCATTCTAAAAATAGTGTGTTGGCCCAGAGAAATATGAAGAAATGGAGCTGCAGGTTCAGACTTGCTCTAAGGGAAGATATAACAAACTGCCCTGTCTTTGAGGGACAGCGTCTTTCACTGATAGAGGTTAAGCATGCCAACTTCCTAGTTTAGTAAAAAAAAAAAATAGTCTAGCACATCACCCTTGCTGACCTCTTAGAGTGTAAGAGATTAATACCCAAAGACCGTGGGCGTTTACTGAAACAAAAAGTCTCTCTCAGCAACAGGAAATCAAATAAAAGTAAATATTAACAGGATGAGCATATTGCATTGCCATCTTGTGTGTCATGCTCAGCTAAAAAGTGTTTGGATAGAGTAAACATGCTCTTCCATGTGTATTAAAACTCGCATGTAATCTTGTGCTCTTTGGCTCTTGATGCTGAAGCTTTACAAAATTCCCACTGTACTTGCAGGTTTTAGTAAGCCATTTGATTTTTGTTTTTAAACATATTTTAAACCAAGCAAATAGGCACACTGCATTTTACCTTTTGATTTTAGAAACAGACACTAGCAAATAGTTAAAAGATCAGTATAGAAGAAGAATAGTACATTTAAGGTCTCTGCAGTCTAAAGTCATATATATAGAGAGGATGCTTGGAAGTCCCATTAGCTGTATGGAATGTAGCTTTAACGGTTAAACAGTGTTAGAATTTCCAGAGTGGTAGTTACTGCTCTAGTTCTGTGTTTGGGAAAAATAAATTGCTGCTAATCTGGTTGATGCAAATGTCTGTCTTATGTTCTACAGAATTTATCACAAACTCCAGTCCTGAGGGAGCTGCTTAAAGAAGCTAAAATGCCTGGCACAACAGTTAAGATTGAGTCACCTGAATTATTCATGGTATATATGCTTCGACCTCCGTAGTGTTTCTCCCCACCCTTCCAATCTGTTAAAGAAACAAGCAATACTCTTCTCTGGATTTTAAAGCTGTTTCTGCTAAATACTAACAAGATTAAGATATAAAGTCAGTGGCAACTTCACCTTTGACTTCCATAGAGCCGCTTCTGAAGTCAGCGGAGGACTTTCATTTAAAGTGAAAGAGCAGCGATTAAAAACTCCTGGTTGTCATCAAAGGAGTACTTATGTTACGATTAAGTTATTTAAAGGATGAAAACGTGTAACTTTTGCTATAGTGTCACTTGTCTCAACGCAAAATGGGAAACCAGAGAATGTCTTCAGTGCTAACTTAAATAACGCGCCTGTCATTACAGTTAGAGATTTGGATGGGAAGGAAGGGTTGTGTGTTTTATTTTACTGTATTTTTTTCCTAACAAAAGCAAAAAATCCACAGTTGCAACTAAGCAATAAATAACTAGTGATTCTTAGCCCAGTCTTTTGGTCTCATCTCATGAGAAACCATGTGTTGCTTGTTTTTGTCAGGTTAACTTAACTGCTGTTTTGAAATTTTGTGTATTCTACTGTATAATAATGTTTTCAAGAACTGAAGTGTTTAGATAAGGAAAACTTACTCCAGAAGGATCTGTCACCAAATTAATGCAAAACAACTTTGTTGCTTTTGTTTAAAACAGGAACCTCAGCTGATAAAACTAGATCAGCCAGGTCCTTTGACATTAGCCGTGTATCAGTTCCTGACAGAAATGCAAGAGACAAAAAAAGGGGTAGTCACTCCTAAGGAACTTTTTGCACAGGTTTGTAAGAAGTGAGTATCTGTACAATTGCATGTCATAGTGAGTATAAAAAAAAAAAAACTTGTTAGTTGTTTAAAAAGGTCAGTTTTCTCCACTTTTTTTTTTTCCTTCTTGAGCTCACATCACAGCATATAAAATTTGTATAATACTTAACAAGTTTTGAAAGAAGAGGATAGAGAGCAAAATATAAATTAATAGAAGTAAAATGAAAGATATTCAGTGACATATTCTGAATACCTAGCCTCATGTTTTTAGAAAATACTATATACAGACACTTGTTGCTTTCATATACATACATGCTTGAGACTTTGTCCGTTTGTGTTTGGTATGAATTGTTTTTACTTTGTTTTTCTCTAATATAGTTATGTTTTACAATTATTGTTTCATTTAACAGAGCCATACGATTTAAAGGTTATCAGCAGCAAGACAGTCATGAATTACTTCGTTACTTACTTGATGGAATGAGAGCAGAAGAAATCCAAGTGAGTGCGAATTTCATAGTTGTGCCTACCTTTCTTCTTCATACCCCCAGACCAAGACTTTCCCCTCTGCTGAGGAGAGAAAGAACATTCTTTTTGAGATGTCAACCTCTTTAGAGTGGTTTGTGCTGCCCATAGCACTTCCTTGAAGCAGATTAGCAGCAGAGCTGTAGAAGCAGGCAGCTTCTAAGCAGTGGGGTTGTGAAGGAGGAACCACGAGGATTACTATTTTCATTTAACAAAACTATTCAAAGAAAGAACTTTCTTTGTGGCCTGTTATCACTAACATATATTACACATGTTTAAGTTTCTAAGGTAATGATATTTGCTGCCTTTTGGGAAAGCAGTATACTGCTTATTGTCTGTGCTCTTCTAATAAAATCAAGTGGAAAGGTTCAGTTTTGCTTGCTCTAAAGGTCTTTTGTTAATTCAACACTTCTAATATAAATGTCATCCTTCAGAAATAGATTGACTTGTCCAAAGCTTCTATAGAAAAAGTAGGTTTGCAGTGTATGTAGTCACCCTAAAGAATGTCCTTTTGTCTTAATTTCTGAAATGCCTGAAAGTTCACTTGAAATTCCATGAGGTTTTTTGCTAGTTTTAATTTCGGAAAGTATTTAACCATTAGACTGATTTTCTTACATACTAATTGCAATGTTACGGTTGCAGACTTGTTTCTCGGCTGGTTATCTTTTTAATATCCACAGGAACTATTTTGTGTCTGTACAGGCATTGGTGTTGCTTTTATTGATTCTCTTAATTGGTGAAGATTAGCCTTTTTCCTCCATCTGAAACATTTTGTAAAATGAACTAGTTAAGTGAATTAGTTCAGGAAACTTTGCAGTGTGTGTTTGTTTTGAAATTTCAGCAAGTAAGTGTTGGAATACTGAAGGCACTGACTGACTCTAACAAGCAAAATGAAGAGGAACTTAAAAAGAAAATCAAAGGTAAAATACCTGTTACTGATGTGATAATTGAAAATCTTCTGTTTCATTGAAGTACACAAAGTGACACTGATAGTGTCAACTAAAAGATGCATGTTTAATTGTACAACTTTATGCCATCACTTGAATGTGCGTGTATCTATAATATAAGGCTCAATAATGTTAGTCTCTCTAAATGTCTTCTTGAACTTGGTGGCGTTTTCTTCTTAACAGTGTAAAAGGGAGTTGATTCTGTAGCCATTATAGTGTTTAATCATTCAAATATTATATAAGAAATTAAAATATTAGCACATGAATGTATGGTTTATTCAGTCCTAATAGTCCATTGTTACTTAACAGTGGTATTAAAAAAAAAAACTGAACAGTGAACAGAAGGATTTTTAAACTTTTCAACATGACTTCGGTTAGAAGATGAAGTGCAAGTTTAAATTCAGACTATGTGCTACACTGAAAATATAACTTCATGAGATTGGTTTTGTTTGTAGGGCACCTATACAGACAAAAATTGGTGCTTGTTTTTTAGGTTCAGACAGTTGTTTGAGTTGAGTCCTGAGAGAAAACAGGAACTCTTACTGGGAGGCAGTGCTTCTGAGAAAATAGGGAAATGCATTTGAGTTGAGAAAGTGGTAGAGGTGTTGGTTCAGTCAGTCTTCCTCAAATGTGTTTTTTTGACCCTGTTTCTTTGATGCATGAAAGAATCTTAATTTAAAAATGTCACTGTACTTCATGAGGGAAATAGAACAGGCCAGCTCATTCCATCATATATCTTGCATACTGTGTTCTCTTTTTTTTTTTTTTGGTATGCCATAACTAAATTGGTTGACAGTATATTATATGTAATATTATTAACTTTACTATATACCTTGTCATTTCTCAGAATATGAAAAGACAAAGGGAATACAGAGTTTTGTAGATCGAATCTTTGGTGGAGAGTTAACCAGTACGATTATGTGTGAGGAATGCAGAACCGTAAGTAAACTGCCTGCTTTGACTAGCCTAGATCATAATTTTATGTAATCTGCAAGAGAACCTCAAAGTAACTATATGTAGAAATAAATGAAATTGGAGAGTTTTGCTTCAGTTAATACACTTCAAAGAGTTGACTTGCTGCATGCTTTTCGAAGAGGGGCGTGGTTTGGCTGGAATCTTCCTTCCCTTATGTTTTGAAGCTATATGTTATTTATGTTATAAAGCTAATCTTTCAGTCCCTTTCAAAAGACTTCCAGAAAAAGAGGTCAGCAGCAGCAAGCTGCTTCTGCCAGAAGAATTTACTCTCAGATTCCTGGTAAACACCTTCCAGTGGCACAAATTACACAGTGGATGAACTGTCTGCTACCAGCACTATGCTGCCAGGGGCCCTTTCTTTTTTCATCAGATGATTAGGTCTTTCCCTTTCCCACGCTGGAATGACCATGGGATTGCCAGTTCAGCAAGAAGGCACGATTGGGATAATGCATCCTGAGAATTAAGTAATTAAGGCTATTAGTGAGTGGGCTAGATGAACGTCATGACAGATTGCAGATATCAGTCTCATAGGCACTAAGTTGGGTTCTCACATTCTAGGCAACTAGAAAACTGAAATTTGTAAAAATATTTCTTTCTTATTTCTGTGGTAAAATGACTGCTAGATTTTGGTCCTGGATAGCTGCTTGTGAAGGTAGATCAGGTGTGGTTTACGTTTATTGTACAAGTAAGCCTACTCACAGCAAGGCAGCCACTTGCAAACAAAAATACATTGAACTTTTAAATATTCATTTAAAGGTATCCTTGGTCCATGAGTCTTTCCTTGATTTGTCGCTTCCTGTATTAGATGTTCAGGTAAGAAATTGTATGTGCTTGCTTTTTGGCTTAGTTTTTGTTTACTTATATGAAAATGCCTTTATTATATAATCATTGGGGAATGAATTTATGCATCTGTCTAAATGTCTCTTTTGAAAGTTAGAATTATAAATTTGCCCCAAAAGACAGAGAATAAGATTTTCATTCATAAGTCATTCCTGTAAGTTGTGGCTCATAAATCGTCTCTGGAAAATCACTGATAGTCTATTGGTGATCTTGCTGCTTTGTCAGTTAATGTTTCTAATGTCGAGACTGGCTTAGGGAATAATCTGGTATGTTCAAATGTTGTCTCATTATTGTAGGAGGCTGAGTTGCAAAGACCAATGTTTCCCAATTCATCTTCAGTGTTGTAAAACCGAACTAAATTGCATGGCAGTGATGGGTGCCTAGTGGTTGCTTGAATGCTTTATTTTAATTTTTTTTTACCTTTTTCATCTATTTTTCTGCACTGAGTGCAAGAATACTTCTCATAATATTTAGGTTGTTGAATAAAGTTAATAAACATTGGTAGGATAGCATGTGAATACTTATTTGATCAATATTAATTTTTCATCAATCTCTAGACACTCAAAATATTGATTTGCTTTGTGTTTCATACTGATAATCTGCATGTGTAATATTTCAGATTCGTTATGTAGCACTGCTCGCACAAAAGCTAATGAGTAGCTATTGAAATGAAACCCCCTCAGCCAAAGGGATCGTATGTCTTCTGCAACGAACAAATTTCACTTTAACAGAAGGAAACAAATTCTTTGGCAGGCAGTTCAACTGAAAAGGTCTTCACTTGTGTAAAATGTTACTCTTCAGTGCATTTAATGAGATTTACACTTGTTAGAGACAAAGGTAATGTTGCCCCTTTACAGATTCAGAATTTGGCCCTTGATAGCCTTACTTTTTCATACTGTTTCATTCTGCAAGTCATTGTTTTACAGGCACTCCCTCTGCAGTGCGACAGCTCTTTTGTAAACATTAGGGTGGCATAAATTAGTTAGTCGTATGTTACAGTTACTAAAATGTTATATCTTGAGATGAAAACTTAGATAACATCTTATCCCAACAGTTTTCTTTGGAATACTATTTTGTTACTCGGGACAGTAACATCTCTACTTCTGTGGTTGTTTTGTGGCTTTTTGTTTTTTGTAGAAAGGAAAAATTACAAATGAGAGAAATGTTAAAAAAAACAAAGAAAAGGAATCTGAAGATGAAGAGGATAAAAACAATGACTTTTATCTTAAGCAGAGAGATGAGCCCCCTGGTACAAGTAAGCACCTTCAGAAAAAAGCAAAGAAACAGGCCAAAAAACAAGCCAAGGTTGGTTTTGATAAGTATTTCACTTTTGTTAATGAAGTGCTTGCAACTTCTGGTAAAACAAATTCTTTTTGATTCCTTGGTTTAGATGGAGACAGCTTAGATTTTTCTTCTCACTCAAATGCACAACAGAAAAGACCAATTTTATCTACATCTTTGCTATTAAGAAGTTACATGTTCTGTTAAGAGTTGCTGTGCTAGGAATAAGCTAATGTCCAGAGAAGTGTGGAATTTACGTTGCCTATCTGAAGTACCATTAGTTTGTAGCAGATAGCTGTTCTCCAGGCGCCGATTGCAAGGGTATTCACAGAACTTTAGAATACCGACAAAGGAAAGGATCAGGAAAGGATGGGTAAGATATAAAGGCCGTCATTAGTTGTATTTTGAAGATACTGTGTAACAAGGAGCAGCGGGAACTATAACAGAATGAGGATAAAGTCAGTATTGGTTGAATTGATCACCTCTGATCATTAAGTTGTAGATTACTCTCCCCCCTCTTGCCCTTTGCATCTATGGTATGCTACAAAAAATTTTGATAAAGAAATGGTAAGACATGCTAAATATCATTTCACTTGCTCTGTTTTTTGTATTCTTATATGTTATGTATTCTAATTTGTAGAGCCAGCGCCGCCAGCAAAAACTTCAAGGAAAGGTGCTTCACTTGACAGACATCTGTGGAACTGAACAGTTAGAAAAAGATGTCGAGGATAACCAAGAGTCAGAGGCAGAAATTAACTCTGAAGCTCCTGATACGAAGCAAGAAGTGGAATCATCAAGTGATTGCAAAGATCACTGCTTAACTCAGAAAGACCTGAGTATAGAGGGAAATGGTCCAGAAGTTCAGAGCATGCGTGAAAATATAGGAAAGCCAGAACAGGAGTGTTTAGAAAATGAGTCTGTCATGGATGTCCCTATGGAAGGCTCAGATTCTCCTATAACGTTTGTCAATGGCCTTGACAACCTGTCTTTGAAAGATGAGGATGATGAAGATGAGGAAGAGCTTGCTACTGACTTCTCAAAACTACACTTGGGTGCCAATGCTGAATCTGATGCCACTACCTTAGATGACCTTCAAAGTGTTCCTGTCAAGACCTGTGAAGTATTGACTGAAGATCCAGAAACAGCATTTTGTACGCTTGCGAACAGGGAGGATCTGAACCCGGAAGAAGGTTCAATCTATCACTGTTTGTATCAATTTACCCGTAATGAAAAACTTACTGAGACCAATAAACTACTCTGTGACGTATGCACACAAAGACGTTATGGACCAAAGAAGAACATAAAAAGTATGACTTTAAATATGTCCCTGTCTGCTGGTTGGGTGGGTAAG
>VYZM01000528.1:1289874-1305488 GCA_013398915.1 Dromas ardeola | reverse complement strand
GGTCTGGTTCCTGCTTCCTTCTCCTCAGAACCGGCGGCGGGTGGCGCTCGGGCTCCAGCTTTCAGCCCGGCGGAGCCCTCGCTTCGAAGGGTTTCCCGAAAGCCGGCTGCCGTGAAACGCCGTCTCTCCGGACGTCTTTGCTCGCCTCACAGCGGCGGGTCAGCGCGCCAGAAGCCGGCCCAGCCGACGGCCTGGCCGCCGGGGAAAAGCCTCTGGGCTTCTTCGAGGAGAGGATGAAGAGCGATTAGGACGGGTAGCGTTTAGACACTGCGAACTTTGAGGGATGGCTGGTGCGTCCAGTGGCTGTGCGTTTTGCTGTAGGTGAATGAAAACAAAGTCGATGGTTCTCACTTTTGCGGTACTGAAGTACCGCGTCCAGCTCTGGAGTCCTCAGCACACAAAGAAGGACGTGAACCTGTTGGAGCGGGTCCACAGGAGGCCACAAAGATGATCCGAGGGCTGGAGCACCTCTGCTATGAGGACAGGCTGAGAGAGTTGGTGCTGTTCAGCCTGGAGAAGAGAAGGCTCCGGGAGACCTTACAGCGGCCTTTCAGTACCTGAAGGGGGCCTGCAGGAGAGATGGGGAGGGACTCTTTAGAATGTAGCTATAAGATGAGGGGTAACAGTTTTAAACTGAATGAGGGTAGATTTAGCTTGGCTGTCGTGAAAAAATTTTTCACTATGAGGGTGGTGAGGCACTGGAACAGGTTGCCCAGGGAAGTTGTGGATGCCCCATCCCTGGAAGTGTTCAAGGCCAGGCTGGATGGGGCTTAACCTGGTCTAGTGGGAGGTGTCCCTGCCCATGGCCAAGGGGGGGTTGGACCTAGATGATCTTTAAGGTCCCTTCCAACTCTAACCATTCTATGATTCATGTTTTCCTGAAATAGGTAAGATAGCTTTGCTTGACTCATTGTACTATGTGCAATTTACTACCTCCTTTTGTCAGGGGTGCTGAGCGGTTCTTTCCTGGGAGTCCTCATCCGTGCAGTAAAGTGATAAGGAGTATTGTGGCAGTGGCTGATGTTGGCTTCTTCAGAGTCTTTCTTTCACAGTTGAGTTCAGCGTACTGTCTCCCAGGCATTTCTCTGAGTACATTCAGTGATGTCCCGGAAACAGTTAAGAGCCTTCATTGCCATGGATGGCAAAAACCGGTCATAAAACTTTGCAGGATCCAGTCAAGTATTTTGCATAGTACAAACCTGACTTGTTCAAATGGAAGAAAAATGTACTGATAAGAAGACTAAGTACAGGCAAGTTGTCATTATCCAGGGTAATCCCGAGTAATATGCGTGCTACACGACACACTGAAGAGGCCTTTGGAGGCTCACCTTGACATCTCTGCAAGTAGTTGAGGTCCAGCCAGGAGACAGTGGAGCTGCTCCTGTATGGACCTGCTTTAGGTTTGATAAGTTTTATTAACTTTGCTTCTATGCCACACAAAATCAAATATACTGTTTCAAGACAAGAACTTCAAGGCCTTAGAAATAATACTGCTGCATTTAGGCCACACAGTATCTGAGCCTGTAACCCAGCAGAGACTGAGTTGCTCTACCTCTGCAGCACAGATAGGCTGCAAGGTTAATTAAATCACTTGATGCTTAAGCAACCTCAAGAGGACATTTAGTTTTACTGTCCAATAATTCTTAAAATTCCGTTTTAACCTGTAACGCATCATGGCAGTGTAAAAAAGAGTGGTGATAGAAAACAAAACTACATAAAGCACCCCGTGAATGAACTTCAAAAAAATCTGTACGCAGTTTTGCTAGAAGTATTTAGAGCCAGATGCCACTTGAGGCAGAAGAGGGAACCTATTCAGGCCCGACTATTGTGACCAAGGAGCATGGGCACTTCCAAAAGGAAGTGCTGGGGTTTGGTATAGGGGACATAACCCCGTTTTATCCCTCTGTTCTCCCTTCCAATGTATCTGCACCACACTGCAACTAGGAAAGAAGGAAACGTCTGTCCTGTTCTGCAGCCAAGATGCCAGAAACTGTATTTTATAAAGCAATTTCTGTGATTTATTGGTAGCCACGGAGATCGGAGGGGGTGCTCACTCCTAAGTGAAGGCAGAAGGCTTTTCATAGTCATGAGCATGAAGTCACGGGCATTATATCAATAGTTGAATGCATTCTAGTCAGAGACATTAATTTTAGGTCAGAGAGGAAAGATGGTTCGAGTGGTTAGACTGCTGATCAGTAACTGCAGGATGTGTTTCAGCTTTGTGTGTATGACTAATAACCTGCATGACCTCAGGCAAGTCTCTAGTGATTTATCAGCACTTACAAGCTTTGTCATTTTTTTACCATATATTTTGCATTCTCAGTGCCATCATCTGGATGTAGCTACCTCATTGTTGCAGGACTTAACATGAGTACATTTTTTTCCAGATAGGAAATAGAGTGGTTAAATGATTAAATGGCTTCCTGGAAATTTTGCAGTCTTCAGCTAGGAAGTCCATTGCTCTTTTCCTGTAGGATCTTATCACTTGCCTAGGTGGATTGCCAACCTGAGCTTAAATTATGATGCCCCAAACAGTATTGATTTGTATCAAAAAATGTTTCTGAACTCATTGGTATACATTGGTATTCACTAAGACAAATAACAGAAGAATCAAGGCAATAGTATGTAGGATGCTAAAGAAACAGGATTTTATTATTAAAAACACTTCTCAAGTTTACACTCATTATAACCTTTCCATAACAAGAAAGGATGAATAATTATATTTTCATAACTTCTGAACTCTGTTCTCTGATTTTTCAGGGATGGCCTCTCCAAAGCGTTCGCTTTGTCAGAACCCTAGTAAATGTTAGCTCAGAAATTAAATGAGGGGTTATTATTGTCTGGCAATGTGGCGTGTTAGCCTTGTGAGCATTCATCCTACTAAGGTGATATTCCCGTTCTGAGTCTTCAATAATTAAAATGCTGTTATTTTGTCAGTCTCTCAAGTGCTTATATACAGGAAATGTAGCTTGCATAACATTGGAACCACAGCAAAAAAGAATGTCAGCTCATGCAGGCCAACAGTAGCCATCACGGCATTGCATGGCACCTCTTGTTGAGTCAACTCTACTTGAGTAAGTTAAGCAACTTGGGGGTGAAAGACTCAACTCTTCTTATTCAGCAGTTCATCTGTCCAGTTGACTCCAGTTTAGGCTTCTTCCTAAGTGTTGTTTTTGCTTGGAGAAGTAAATTTACCCATGTTTGTTTCTACTCATAATATTGCAGAGTCATAAAGTCAGCGTTCCTCGATCCCACATTCTAGGTCCAGTATTTTAAGCCAGGACAGTCGCCACAAAGGCAGTCCCGTCTCTGGCTGCTTGTTTCACCTCTGCATTCTCCTTTCCCTTCTCTCAAATCCTCTCTTGCCAAATGTTTGTGCACCCATGCAATGAACCAGATCAGGGAACTGATCTGCATTAAGACTAACCAAAAAGAAACCTGGCCAGCTTTCAGCTTCCATGGCTGTGCAAAGCCTTGGGCTGACACAAGGAGAGGTAAAGGGAGACAGGGCAGCAGTCTCCCTGTGGCAGTGCTACCTTATGCTATCTTCAAATATTTCGGGAACCGCCCTGTTGGTACAGTGCTTTTATTGAAGCTTATGCTAACTACATTTTCTAAAGCCAGAATATGACCAAAACAAAAATATATATGTATGTTTGTGATTATGATTATATACAATGTACATATATATTCATCTGTATTAAACTATCACTAAAGCACCTCTTTCTGTTATAATCAGGAGTTATTTGGGACTTGCTGTCTAATCACGACTTTGACTTGGCCTTGGTCTTTTTTTAGCTACTCGTCTACGCCATTTATATTCTGCACAGACATTGCCATGCTAGAAGACCATCCAAAGGTCAGAGGGTTGGCTATTGGCAGTTGGCTGCCCTTTCACCAGCCAAAATCTATTACTGTACACGTGGAAATCCCCAGCTTATCTGTAGGCACATGTTTTTCAAATTCTAGGATGGTAAAATTGGGAAGTTTGTAAAAAGGACAGAATGTTAATTTCTATTTGCTTAATTAGCAGTGGAAACCTGACCAATTGGAAAACAAGGGATAGAAAAGTATCTGCTAAAGTTGTGAGTATAACATCTGGCTGTGTTTGTCCAACAACACTGACATCTGGCCAATGAAAAATGTGAGTGGCTTGTTGAGGGAAGCCTGGGGACCATACCTAGTTTGCAGAGAATCATACTTACACCTGAAACAGAGAACTGTGAACCACATATTGCTGAACATTCAGGGTGAACATAATTCTCTTAGTAACAGCAGCAGCGGTTACATCAGCTTTTCCCAGATTGTGCTTATCACACTTGTGACATAATGAGGAGGAGCACTGTAATCAACTAGAGTACTTCTAATCAACTGAGTGCTTCTTAGGTCATTTTGTCCACAGCTCCTGCGTTAAATGCTGCCCTCATCCTGGATTTATCTCACTTGCTGGTGCAGAGGATTGCAAGCTAGAAAGGAAGGCAAGATTTCCTTACCATTTGTGTATTCTTAGTGTATTTATTTTCAGTGTATGTGCTTTCTGCTATAGCTAATCCAGTTAGCTTGAGTCACTGGAAAGCACTTATGGGGATTTTAGAGGAGTATATTGCCTTTGCATGGGATCAGGAGATTAAATTGTTTGAAAATATTGACATACTCAAATAATGATGACAGTTGCCATCTGAGTTAAGGACCCAGTATGTTTGATTCTACCCACACAAGTGTCAGGAATTCAGAGGTTCCTCTAAACAAAAAAGATTGGAAAGGATGATAGTCTCAGAAAGGAATTGATGCTGTTTGTACTGATTTTGTATTGCAGGTACAATCAAGGTATAAAATCATGCTGTGATACTGGTACAGTACACACCAAAATACAATTCAAGAGCCTCTATTTCATGAGAGAAAGCAAAATTGTTGAGGTCTTTCTGGTGTTGATGCCATAAGAAAGCAAGCATAATTGGGCAAAAATGACGTCTTCTAGATGGTGAGTTCTGTTTTGTATTAGGGGGTCAAATCCAGGATCAGATAAGGGCTAGAGAAACATCTCTCTTCAGTTTTCAAAGTGGTCATATGGGAACTTTTTTCCAGTGGAGTGCACAGGAGCCTGAAAATACCTGGAAATACAAGCCAACTGCTATTGAAAGTTCAGCTGTTCTTGTTGGGGTGGGAAGAATTTATGACTACCTATGTGGATCGTCAAACTGAGGAGTGAGAGGGAAATAGGAATTTTAGGCTGTAATTAGAGAAGATAGGAAATAGTGGAAGAGGGCTGCGGGCTTGGCATTGAATAGATGAAGACTTCTGCAGAAATAGCACCCAAATGAAGTCATGAAGAGTAAAATAAATAACAACTGTCTGCAGACTCTTGGAAACAAGCTACTACCACACCCGATTTGCATTTCTTTCAGCTCTGCAGACACTAAGCAGAAAAAAAATGTAGCTAAAAGCTAGGATTCTAAGACCAAGACCACAATTTATGTTGGTTGGCACCTGGACAAATGAGATCTGTGGTCTTCTTCCTTCACTGTGTCATGCCTTGACTTGGATGCCCAATCTGGAATTTTCTAAGGATAGCCTAAATCAGTACTAGATCTTCAGGACAAAGACAGGAGTTTTTCCAATTTTTAATACTTTTTTTCTCTACCCAAATAATTTTGAAGACCTTGTCCAAGTAACTACAAATTTTCTCTTATTGTCCCCATTCTTATTTGGGGATTAATTTTAGGGTTCTTAATTGCGTGTCATCCGAATATGCCTGTTGAGAAATCCATTAATTCTCCAGAACTCAGGTCAGCCTCCTGGCCCACCTGTCTCTGAATTGGGCCCAGGGTCTGCAGAGTACTCTCCTTGCTGCCAGTGTAGAGTGTCACCCACCAGCATGACCTGTGGAACTTCTGTGTGTCCCATTATTTTCCTGGCTATGCTGGCAGTCCCATGTATCTGCCAGCAGCTTGGAAATTGGCCTTAATCCATGCCTGGTTGTGAATCAAAAGAATTCCAGAGACACCTTTGCAGGCCTCATTTCTGCACTGCATAACCTTCCTAGCTGTAATTAAGAATCATAGCTCACACAGTAACGCAAAGTCTTTCCTACGTGATTCCTGAAGTGTTTGAAGAAATGTTAATGAATCAATGCCGTGCGCTTCTGAAAAGCAGGAGATACTATACCACATTGTACAAATAAGGGAATCATGCCACAGTCTAGCAAGGGCCAAAGGCCACAGAACGGATTCATGCCAGAAGTTTGGACTATTGCACAGGACTTGTTCCCAGTATTGCATGCTAAATCCTCAAAGGGTGATCTCGTGTTTAAACAGTTGGCGCATCACCTACTGCCTAAAAAACCTGTTAAGTTGAAGACTATACCATTGCTATTTAAGGTCCACAGTAGAGAAAAAATAAAGTAACACATATATATATATGAATAAAATTATTATGGACAGTTACCAAAGTATCATTTAAGCAGTGCAACACAGTTTAGATAAAAAGAATAAGCAGAGAACATTTTCTAATAAACAACTTTAAAACAGGTAATTGTGAATGTACCAGTGTTGTATTATGTACAACAAAGGAAAAGCTAATGTCCTGGAGGTTTATTTAATAAGACAATCACCCTAATGTACATCTAATCAGCAGGAGCTAATGTTTGTACTGTGCTATGACAATATGTAAAGCTACAGAAATACTGCATTACTGTGTTCACTCAGATTTACATGTATTTGCTAAGTATTTGATCTCTGGATACCTTGCATATGACAAAATGAATGAGTGAAATGAGACTGAGAGAACTAGGCTGAGGGAAGCAAAAGGATAAAGGATGTTACCAGACATCGAAGTTCCAAGGTGGAGGTGGCAACACCACATCCCTGACTCAGCAGTATCAGTAGTTTTCCTTGTTGGCTATCAGACAGATTTAATTCTGAACCCTGTATTGGGGTTAAGATTCTTGAAGCAGTAATTGAGCAGTAAAGAAATCTCTGCCTTTTTTGCTTTTGAAGGATATTTGTTCCAACTATTTTTCATCGCTAGTATTGCTTATTTTTCCAACTCTGCAGGCTAGGCGTTCATTGCTTAGCAAAGGATAGATTTTATCTGTGATGCATTTGAGCTTCTTCATTTTTATTATTTTTATTTTTTTTAATATAGTACAGTGAAGTGAATGTCTAAATGTTTGTTACGCATCTTTATGGTCCAGGTTCTGAGTTCTATTGACTAAAATATGGGCATCAGTAAGCCATGTATGTGATTGACGACAGATTCTCTGCTAGTCATTCTCTTGCATGAAAATGATCCAAAACATATACTACAGCATCACATCAGTTATTTTGATCCATTAACAGATGTCCTTGTTGTCAGCCAGCTGGCGAAGAGACAGCAGAAGACATTAAACCAGTGCTTGAAGTGGGACAATGTGGCAGCAAGCCATACCACCAGGCTCTTACTTTGAACATCAGCAAGTCGCCCGTTTAGGAGGGAGTCATCTATGTTCCCAACACCTACAGAAACTCTGAGAGAGCAATTGTCTTGTTTGATCACTTACAAAGGCGTTGGATAGGTTGGCCCAGAAGACACCACCTTCGCAGAAAAGAGTGGTGGAAGACAGAGTGTACAGGATTCCAAACCATGTTGCTATGTTTTTGCTTCATTTGAACTTAATTTGATTTATTAATAAAAGAAGAAGGTCTACGAAGATGACTAGGGGACTAGAACATCTCTCTTATGAAGAAAGGCTGAGGGACTTGGGTCTATTTAGTCTGGAAAAAAGATGACTGAGGGGGGATCTTACCAATGCTTATAAATACTTAAAGGGTGGGTGTCAGGAGGATGGAGCCAGGCTCTTTTCAGCGGTCCCCAGTGACAGGACAAGAGGTAATGGGCACAAACTTGAACATAGGAAGTTCCGCCTAAACACGAGGAGGAACTTCTTTACTTTGAGGGTGGCAGAGCACTGGAACAGGCTGCCCAGAGAGGTGGTGGAGTCTCCGTCTCTGGCGACATTCAAAACCCGCCTGGATGCGTTCCTGTGCAACCTGCTCTGGGTGACCCTGCTCTGGCAGGGGCGTTGGACTAGATGATCTCCAGAGGTCCCTTCCAACCCCTACCATTCTGTGATTCTGTGTAATTGATCAATTAGACTCGCTTTGTGCGTGAATTCAGAAAAATACAGTGGAGTAGGATTCAGAAAGATATCTTTGGGAAAGATGGGCAAACCCAAAGCAGTCACTCAGCAGTGTATGATTCCATTTACAATGCTTTTGAAAACACAAGTGTAACTGCCTTTGTTCTCCTCAGCAGTTTGATGCCTGCTTTTCAGGCCTTCAGAGTCCCTGAAATTTGAACTCTCGCAGCTCGTGGGGTACTTCATTGTGCCTTCATACCTTCAATCTTCAATACACTCTAACCAGCACTTTGTCTTTAATGTTGAATTTCTGCTACTGCTGGCACTTACAGGAGAACTACAGAAGATGCTCTATTCTGATGAAACTTATAAAGGATTATGAATTTGAGAGTGAATAATTGATTTTACATACTAGAATGACAGTCCAAGTTGCAACAATGAAATACAGAGTTTATGCTTTTAAGGGTGCCATATACAGTATTTTTACTGTAAAAAAAAAAAAAAAACAACAACAAAATAAAAATAAATTCTTATGATTTACCCACTGATAATGTAGGTTAAATTACTAGTAACAGCGTGGCTTATTCAGTTAATCTATGCTCAGACTTTGTAGTTATAATAAAATTTCCCAGGACCAACAACAGGGTGAAAATAAGGGAACTTTTAGAACAAGCGTGATTACAGTTTTTTTCCTGTTGTGTGATATGGTTCCAAAAAGTTCCAAATGTCCCAGGAGCCCCCCTGCAGACTTCTCAACAGCTCTGAAGAAAAGGTTATTTTCAGTTGTGCATTTATGTCTAGTTGCCTGAGTTAAAGGATTCCAGATATGTGCTTTCAATGTTTCTCCCTGAAATCTTGGAGAAAAGAATGAATCCACTGCGTAACATCTTACAGTCTCATAGGACCCTACTGCTTTAACTTTTTGTGTCTATTTCTTGGTTTTAGGAGGCTTAAGTGAGGTTATGGTGAAATCTGTGAGTGGCTGTGTGAAGATGAATAGCAAAAACCTTGTATTTTTGGATATTCTGAACTTTAAAAAGAGGGGTTTCATCAGCAGGTGAAATTGGACAATGTTTTTCAATTTTCACTATTTTGTAATCATGGCAAATTATGGCTTGTAAAAAAGAGAAAGAGAAAGAGAAAAACATATTTGAAGCAGTTTTTTTTTCTTACTTTTCTTTGCATTTTTTAAATTCAAAAGCAGCCTGTCATGTCTGTATGCCATGGTTTTTGTAACTTTTTGAAAGCAAAGCTTTAAAATTGAAATGTCATCAACTGCTAAGCTGTGGTAATAGAAACTATCCAGTTCTAGTAAACAGCACTCTGTTACTGGATTTAACATTTCAAGAATTGAGGGCTTTATTAATAGCTAGTTTTGTTCATTTTAAACCACTGTCATTTTATTTATGGCTGTAAAATTGTAGAACTAAGTGAATGGAATGGGAGTAATTTTCATTTTAGGTTTTTCAATAGTAATTTTCTAATTTTGCACTGTGTTTGAAGACTTGTAATACTCAAGTGGCAGACAAGTTGATGATCTAAACTGTATCCTGGAACGTACAATTTTCCCCAAAATAATATATGTGCTACCCCAGATATCTTACAGCTTTTCTTATGATGCCATTGACAGCTACTTCAGACTGCAGTCTTGTGTTTCATAATGTTTCGTCTGAAATGGGCAGTTACCAGACATTAAGATCTAACTGCTCATCTAAAGGAAAGGCATTCAAGGTATGGTGAAGCATCTCACATAGATAGAGATGTATATTGCAAGATGAGAATCTTAAACATTTTTATCAGGACCCTGTAATTCAGATAATTTAAAGATCAATATTCCCTGCTGCCTCCCTGTGAAGGTGGCATTCCTGTCATTCTCCTATGAGAATCAGGATTTAGAGAGCTCAAGCAGGAGCTACAGCAGTCTGCGTATAGTTCATGGTGTTAAAACAATTAGCTAGTATTGCCAACAGAGTTGTTTGTTTGTTTGTTTTTAAAAAAAAAAGGTTCATTACAGGTTTAGTTTGGAGATTTCATTTTGCTCTTGGATTATTGTGGGTGAACACATAAAGAAAATCATAAAATCAAAACCAGGATGTCATTAGAGGCTTACGTGGTATGGGGAATCAAGGTTGTTTTTTGACAAAAATTGCTGTAGCAAAGGCAATTTCTTAAATTGATTAAGGATTTTTACATTAACATGCCATACTAGTGAACAGTCAGTATCAAAACAGTCAATAGGTTTCAAATGGTACCATATTATACTGTCCTGATCCAGTTCTCCTTCTATTGTCTCCAAAGGCTCTTCAACATGAGATGGATTAGTTTCTCAACTGTGTCCTCTAAGGGGCAGCATTGAAGAGCACGTGTCTCTGTAACGGCTGCTTCTACTCATACTATGGAGTAGGGGTGAGTGACTAACAAATTAGTGCTTATTCTCTGTTGTCTGGAATTACAGGCTTTCAAAGGTAACCAGTGTGTTTGGGAGTCATTACTGCCGATCTCTCAAAAATCCTGTAGCAGACATGTTTCCGTTTCAGTGATAAAACTATTGGAATTCTCCCCTGTGTAGTACTGAAAATCATACAAAAAAGTAGGGTATTTTATTAATATTTTTTTTAGTGAGAAACTTGATGGCAGAGCCTATTTGCATTTCTTTCTTGTGAGAAATATCAATATTATGTCATTTCTAAAACAATATGTCATCTTGACTAATGCTAATTAGATAATGTCAAGTCTTTCCTGTCAGTATTGCACTTAAACAGTATTGTGTGGGTGACTTAATATGGGAATATTCTGGAGTATTAATATCACTGGCTTAGTCCTGTACATTAGATCACAAGAACATCTGCTTCTTCCTTTTTAAAGTCCTGTGATAAGAGGAAGAGTGTGCCATTAATAATGACAAAACGGTAGTGCTTGGTCCTTCACTTGCAGTCTGCCTCAGGGGCATGGGTAATCATTTAGGAAGAGCAAAGTTCAAGTGCTCTTTTCCCCCTCTGAAAAAGCAGCAGTTTACTGTCTTTACCCTACTTTGTCTTGTCAGTGTTCCAATAGAAAGTTGGTAGAGTCTTGTTTTCTGAGCAGGAGCTGTCCCTAGGTAAGGTGTCCTTTGAAATTGTCTTGTAGAATTTATCTGCCAGAGCAAAGTCTTTTTCCCCCCCCGCCCCTAGTGTGCCTTTATAGTATCTTTGAGTTTATAAAAATATAATATCTTTCATTGGAACATGCAATTTTGGCTGAATTTGGGTTCATGGGGGAAAGTGGTGTGAGCATCCATCATTGAAGACCGTATCAGAGATGGACAAGGGTTCCAAACCAACTGTAGCTTGCTTTCAAACCAACTGGATGCAGGTCATAATTCTGATGATTTTTAACTTTTTAGCCATGATGATTTATTGTTTAATGTAGTTCATTCTACAGAACAAGATAAATTAATGTACACACATCCTGTCATTGTGTGATAGTCATGTGCCTCATACATCTACTGCACTGCTGAACTGTCTGTTCTGCTCTTGGTGGTTATAATACCATACATTTTCTCTTCAGGGAGGGAGGAAAGATGAATATCTGGAGGAGGTGTGAGGACTTGCTGGTCTATTATAAGCTGCATTTACTAATGAAAATTTTTTGCTAATAAATATTGTATCATTTATTGTTTCTAAACTTCTGTGTTTGCATCTGGCATTATTAACTAAGGCAGTTTCAGTGCTGAATCAGCAGTGAGGTTTCAAGTATGGGCAAAATACCAGCTGCTGCTGGGGATTTTGCCACATTCTTTTGGATGCGATTTCTTCCTTAGAGCAGCAAAGCTTCATGAAAGAGTGTGCTGACTTGAAAGTCTTATGTGTGTATCCATGAGAGCACGATAACCTCAGCCATCATGAACAAGTGAGGCTGTAATGTCTTGTAGTATCCTCTTCAGGTAAATTCTTAAGTAAGGTAAGCTAAGCATTCCCTTAAGGAACAGGAAGTCCAATTGAAATGGAGTGATTACTCCACTTTTACATGGATATGAGAAAATAATCTTTCTATCCTAGGATAGTTGGATGTGGTTCAGTGGCACAATTGGTAAGCAAGTTGATGCATTTGTCTTTAAGTGCTTGCGAGATAGTGCTGTTGTTTCCAGTTAGCCTGTACTAGCCAATGCTAGCTTTGATCATTCGGCTGCTGCTTTCCCAGTGAATTACTGCACACTATCTATCCATATACGCCTTCATCATTCCCTGTTGAGATGACCCACCATCATTCTTCCCATAATTAATTTCTAAAGGTTATTTCCATCTCTATGCTGATGTGAGTAAAGCACATAAGTTTGCACCTGTTGATTTCTGACAATAGTGAGTCATTTCCAGTAATATTTCTAACTTCAACTTTCATCTTATTTCCCATGCAAGAGATACACAAGGATCTTTGGCAGCATCATATCTCAAAGGCTTCAGTTTTCTTCCTCTCAGCGTAATTAGCTTCCCACAATTTCTGTCTAGATTTTGCTGTGGAAGTGATGGAGTTTTTCACCAGTCAGGTTTTCAAATGATTCAAGATGCAGTTATTTCTAGATGGTCTTAAGGCAGGTGTAAACATTGTTGAGTCAACTTCTGTAAATCCACATTACCTTGACTGATCCAATTTTTTAATTTCTTTGCAACAGTCTTCTTCATTAGATTTGTATGATCCTATATAAGTGAATTCAGCTATTGCATATCAATTTGCCATTAATTATAAAGTTTCTTATGTTCTATTTTTTAAGTCAGCGCTCAATGTATGTTTCATGCTGGTTTTAATGAGTTAATTTAATCTGATAATGTTCAGACACTTATGAGTGTAGAGCCTGGGGGAAAGTACATTATCTTACCTGTGCTAAAATGGTACCTAGGCAAGGAGACTGGAGGTAGTATCTAAGAACAGTAAGGAAGTGCTCTGTTGGCTGCTCCAGTTATCAGGACGTGGGATGTTAGGTTGTGAATGAGGTGCAACAAGACTAAATAATGTATTATTCATCTATACCTTTCCATTATCCAAAAGACAAGAAAGAAGTATTCTTCTCTGGTTCTGGATTTCTGGCTGGGAAAACTGTGATTTGATTGCATCGCATTGGATGTTCTGATCTCACCTAGGTAACTGCTGCTGTAGAGAAAACCACTTCTCTACCCAGTTCCATGCAGACTTGAAATGGTTATCCTTATGGACTGCAAGAAGAGATCAGGTCAACAAAGAAATCCAATTTTTGTGGCTGGTGTGAGGGCACTTATTCGATTACCATGGTAGACAAATGGAATATACCATCTAGCTTTTAATATTTGGCGAATTCTGAGCCATGCAATCCAAGTGGTATTGGAAATTCTACAGGTAACGTGGAGTTAAAGGACGTGACTCACCAACGTTTATGCTTTCAAAATCAATTCTCTATAGCATGGAGCAGCTTCGCCCTGACCAGCCCCACTGTCAGTAAAGGGTACTAAATCCTTCCCACTGTGAGATTTTTAAAAAATTTTGCTGCAGAAGTAAGTTAACCAGAAATTGACAAAAATGGGATTCTGTTTGAACTCAGGGGAATCTATAAAATGAAGATTTTGCTCTGTGTGCAGTTTTAGGCAAAGCATTTTATTTTTTTTTTTTCATTTCTTCTTGGAACATCTTCCATATGCTAGAATATTTAAGGTGTATTTTTAAATAGTGACTGGCAATCTGTGAAACACCATTTTAGCATGAATGAGGTCATATGCTACTAAAATACTACATATACTAGGAAACTGAGATGAATTGAAAGTAGCACAGCTAAAAAAGGGAAGGCAACAGGTGTTTTATTAGATAGCAGATATTGGCTTTTTTTACATCTGTAGAATAACTGATACTTCATCCTAAAAATTGTTACAAATTTGCATGTTTCTACTACTGAATATAAGTAAGTCCCAGTGTTCCTAATTTAGAGTGTTTCTTTAAGGTGCTTTTGATGAATAAAACATGATATCCCCTTTTAGCATATCACCAGTTTCATAATGTGACACAGGATTGAAAGAATTTTGCTTGGGTACCAGGCATCTGATGACTAGGAGTATTCTGGAAAGGAAACAGGGCAGGCTGCGCTCCTGCACAAAAAAACTGGAGTTATCAGCATTCTATAATTTTCAGAGAGATGACTGTAAGATGTATGTGCAGCCTGTTATAAAGAAGTATTTTTTGTGTTGCAATAAATAGGAGAGTAATTTTCTTAGATGTGCAGATTTTAGTCACCTACTTAGTGAATAAGAGAAATGGGATTTATCACTACCCAAAATTTACAATGCCTTTGACTATTAATTTGAGCAAGTCACGGAAGGAAAGCATCCTGGACTTCAATTTCCCCGTTGTTTAAAATTGAGATCTTCCCTAGTTTATTGATATAAAGTACTTCAGAGAACCTTTTTAAATGTGCTGTTTAAATCCATATTGTTGAGGGGTTTCACACCATAGCCCCAATCATAAATAGATGGTGAAATGGTTACAGTCAAATAATTCATCCTGATGCTTGAAATTTAACATTCTGTACACAGAATGCTATAATATTCTCACATTTTAAAAATACGCTGCCTTCCATAAAGTAGTAGTTTCAGGTGACTAATCATTGTGTAAAGCACGGAACTGATATTTAAATGCAAATCAGGGACATTTTGGTTTGTGCAGTTTTGGTATCTTAGCACATGATTCATAACTTTCGGGAGCAGCACATCCGTTAGAAGCATATTAAGTGAAGTACAGGTGATTCCACTTTCTTTTGTAAAGTGTGTATAATAATACAGATTTAACTAGAAACGCTGACATTTAAAAAACACGTATACAATGGATACAAAACATAACATTTTGCCTTGGTCTTCACTGACAAGGGCTCTAGCCATACCGCCCGAGTTGCAAAAGGCAAAGGCAGGGACTGGGAGAATAAGGAACAGCGCACTGTAGAAGACCAGGTTCAAGACCATCTGAGGAACCTGAAGGTGCACAAGTCCATGGGACCTGATGAGATTCATCTGCAGGTCCTGAGGGAACAGGTGGATGAAGTTGTTAAGCCACTATCCATCGTATTTGAGAAGTCATGGCAGTGCAGGGAAGTTCCCACTGACTGTAAAAGGGGAAGCATGACCCCCATTTTTAAAAAGGGAAAAAAGGAAGACCCAGGGAGCTACAAGCCAGACAGTCTCACCTCTGTGCCTGGCAAGATCATGGAGCAGATCATCCTGGAAACTCTGCTAAGGCACATGAAAAATAAGGAGGAGATTGGTGACAGCCAACATGTCTTCAATAAGAGCAAATTTAGTGGCCTTCTATGACAGTGTTATAGTGTTGGTGGAGAAGGGAAGAGGAACTGACATCATCTACCTGAACTTGTGCAAAGGATTTGACACTATCCCACATGACACCTCTGTCTCTAAATTGGAGAGGCATGGATTTGATGGATGGACCACTCGGTGGATAAGGAATTGGCTGGATGTCCCCAATACAAGTGTTGCAGTCCACAGCTTGATGT